>CM035164.1:20534435-20706935 GCA_020205615.1 Panax quinquefolius
TCCGGCTATATTCTCATTTCACAGAAGAAAACGGTGAAAAGAAAAAGGTGAGCTCAACTAGCCCAAAGAAGAAATATTATGACTAAGATAATGCGAATAATTTATCGTTAGCCTTCAACAGATGTTAAAGCGGATAAAATATAAAAAAATATCAGAGTTTAAGCTGCGGTAGAACAAGCAATACATTAGAAGGAAGTCCCAGTAAAGAATAAATCTACTATCTTACATGATTTAAAGGTTTTTCATCACTTTTTATTGTTGAGACTCAACTTAATAAATAAACCACATCATCCACTTTTCGACCAGGATATTCATTAGTATCGACCACAAATTTTCCACGTACCACTCTGTGGCCAAGGATATTACGTATGTTCATCAATAATTAAGCTGATCGTACGACAAGCGCCCATCGATGCACTACTGACTTAATGAGGACTTTACCACATCATTTGTAACATTACGGTCATGATTATACTTAGAATAATCCACAGTCGCATAATCACACCAAGTCCATCTATGCACTCTGAACCACAAATAACTTTCAACATATTATAAACATGAGGATGATGACAATGATATAAGAATTGAATAAAAGAGTTCAAGGATAAATTTTAAAGATTTATAATTTAATTTATCCGAAATCAATAACGTCCAAATTGTCGACATGATCTTTGTTTTGTGGAGTAAAATTGAAGAATGCTCGGAAAATATTTCCATGAAAAGATCTTTGGATGAAGCGCAAATATCCGGGATATTCTACTAATTTCATGGAGTATAGAAGCCAAAACTTTAATCAACCTGAGTATAATAGAATATATGAAGCTAGCAAATGGATTTTTGTCGCTGTCACATAATCCACGTAAACCAGAGATGATTTCCATAATTTAATAAGGAATGAATCTGAAGGATCATTCATACGTGCATGTGGTAATCCACATAAGGCAGAGTTATTCCCAGAATAATAAAGAATGGAATAACGGAAGAATTCACGGTGATGCGTGTAATCCGCACAAGCAGGAGTTATTCAATGAGAATGATAAAGAATGGAACGAATTAAATGCATGCTTGCAGCGAGCGAGATATTCCAATAGGATAATAAAGAATGGAACCGGAGTCATGCGTAATCCGCGAGGCGGGATATTTTAACGAGAATAATAAAGAATGGAATAACAGAAATTCACCGGACGTGCGATAGGCCTTACAGACGAGGTTATTCAACGAATAATAAAGAATGGAATAATAGAAGAATTTCACCATGTATGCGGTACAGTGCCAGCAGCAGAGTTATTCAGCATAATAATAAAGAATGAAATAACAACCCCTTATGAGTATTGAAGAAAATAACTCACTTCATGAATACGAAAGAATAATACCCACTTACACTTAGAAGAAGGCTGGATCTTTGGAATAGTGAGGTAGCGGACTTCTCTTCTTCTTCTCTCTATAATTTCTCTCTATAATAACTCCTTTATAGCTTTAGTGAATTGGTGAAATGAAGGAAAAATGAGCTTCTATTTATAGGAAAAATATAGTTTACGATAATTGCACATTTTGGGGCTTAAAAATATTCTGATATAATACCTTCCTCTTTTCTTCATTTTAATTTAGTCTGCAAGTATTATCAAACTTACACCTCCCCCAATAGTAAATAATGTGAATTAATAATTCATTCATGTGACTTAATAGTATAATCATGTGAAAAAACTAATTACAACGTATAGTACATTCATACATACCTCCATTTTTAATTTAGTCATACAAGTATTATCAATCTTGCACCCCTCCCCCTAATACATGAATCGATAGTACTGTGAACAAATAGTTATAAGCATGTGAAATAATAACAATTAATTGCTCATTTATCCAGATTAATTATCCGATTGGTTAATATAACCTCCAGGACATCAATTATTATCGAAATAAATGTCGATTTCCACTAACACTAATAATCTCAACCTGATGGAACTATCAATTTCATCTTTAATCAACACAACTTATTCATCATTAATATTATAACTCACAATATTTAACAACAGAGTCGTTCCTTCGGAGAGAGGTGACTTTTCGATAAGGATTTCTCCTTATTGGCGCTTGATTAGGTGACCAAACCTCTCATTAATGAACTTACAGACATTGTCAATATTGCGAATAATAATATGAATAACTTTGTCGTCTTAATTATTGATTTAATAATAATAAATATTATGCGATGATAATCTTATGACAATAATTAAATCGATAATATGATAGATATGATACTGACAATTATCAGTAGCAATATTTGAGTATAAGCGAGTGACTTCTCACGTAAGCATCAATAATCAATACCGTATGCTACTTATGCGACCACATGCGTATTCACGTGCTTTACTACTAGGGTAGTTCAACGGTTTAACGGTTAAACTTTAAATCGTTATTTTATAAAAGATAATTATATGCGTTTTTCTAACTACGACAATACTTGATTATTAGGGTCCACCAATGATTGTGTAATAGCATAGTACGAATATTCCTGTTAAAGCGAATATTCTAGACCAATCGAATATTATATAACCACTTGCTTACTTTGCAAAATTTGAAAATATTACCCATAACTATAACATTATATCAAATCCACACCATAATATTCAAAATATATTTCGAGAAAATTATTCTTTATTCATAAAATTTGGGGTCTTACAAGGCGTACTTGGCGGTAGAGTCTATAGGCCACGATTCTATTCGATCGAGGATTTTGAATGGCCCAATTAAATCGAGGTTGAGATTTACTCTCTTCGTGGATTCTTGCTTCTAGAATAACGCCTCTTGAACCTTCTTCTTCACATTCATCGACTTCGGTGTGTGAAGCTTGAGCGATTTTAACTTTATCGATTAACGTCGATTCTACTCGTATTATTTAACATCATCACGTGGGTCCTAGAGTCTTTAACTCTATCTTTATCATTTGTAAGTCATATGAAATGGGTCTTTGTGTTAACAAACGCGCATACGATCTTCTACTCAATGCATCAACTACCACGTTAAGCTTTTTTTTTCGCGATAATATTGAATGGTATGGTCGTAATCTTCAATAGCTCGAGCCAGCGTCTTTAGCGCATTATCGTTCGTTTTGGTTGAAGAAATATTTAAGGTTTTAGAAATGGGTTTTGTCTAAAGGTCGATACAAAATTCGATTTCACGCTACAGGAGTAGGCGAAGTCTTGAGGGGAATACGTCGTAAAATTTATTAACGATAGAACTATCATTCAAAACTGTGACTCTCATCCAACACTTGGATAACACGTCACATTGATACCTATCAACTTGCCACCATTATTAACGGCGTCCCCTACAGAGAGTCTGGCTTCGGTGCATTCCAAGACTTGGAAGTCACCAACGAAAGGCTCGGGGCTCTTTACTTATGGCTTAATATGACAATGATTGACTTTGGTGGTTTGGTTACTTGAATTCGCATAACAGGTTGGTTAGGAAGACTATCAACCTTACAAAAACAATCAATTTTTGCATGATGAGTAGTTAACCAATCAATCCCTAAAATCACATCAAAGGCAAGTATTTTCAAAGAGATAAGTTCGATATGTATAGCGTGAAAGTGTCGATTTGAATCAAACAAGATTTATATATAGTGGACGTAACGGGTTTCTCCTAATAGAGTTTCAACGAGATAAGTCAAAGTCTAATTTCTTGAGTCAAATTTAAATGTTGAGTGCAAATAGGAGAAATAAAAGAATGGGTAAAACCCAGATTCTAATAAGGTATAGACTTGCAAAATTTATAATTAACTAACTCGTATTAACTTCGTTCGGGTTACTAAGCTTTTGAGAAGTCACAAAAAATGCTCTTCCCGAAACCACCCAGCTTTGTTTTGTCCGTATTATTAGCCTTTGGGTGCCACCATCCCAATGGACTTGATTTATTTATAGACAAAATTGAGCTATGTGACCGTCTTTTTCCACAACAAAAACATACGTTGGAAGGCTATGGATAGTTTGAACTTATATGTCCCACCTCTCATCTCGTAGCATCTAACTAGCTACCGCTCTCCTCTCCCTAGAATTTGTTGCTAGTCTTTGGTGCGTGCCATTGCTTTCCATCATTATTGAACCTTCTCTTCTTGAAGTCATTCTCACTTAGTTCACCTTTCTTATTATCTCGGCCATGATTACCACCGAAGTGGTTACCATTTCTTGCTTGATAATTCCTCCATGATGGTTATCGTTGTTTCGAATGTCATTGCCACCAGTACGATTATTATCGTGTTGTTGGTCGTTGCCTTTTTGTTGGGCTGACTCATTATCGCGCTCCAATAATTGAGCCTTATTCACAACATCTGAATACAAACAAAGTTTGTGAGAAATGAGGTATTGATGTATTTCGGGTTTCAAACTTCGCAGAAACATTCGCGTCATTCGCTCCTCATTATCTACCAAATGGGATGCAAACCAGGACAACTCGGAAAACATAGCCTCGTACTGCGACACGGTTATTATTTTGCTCCAGCTTGATGAATTCAACCTCCTTCATGTGACGAATACTTTCGGGAAAGTACTTGTCATTGAATAATTCTTGAAACTTCTCCCAAGACAATTTCGGTCTTGGCAAATTTGAGTATGTTTTATAGATTCCCACCAATGAATTTGCTTCTTCACGCAACAACATAAAGGTTCTGAAAGGAACCTTTTGCTCCTTAAGCATTCCAAGACATTATATATCTTAGTGATCTGCTTTATCCATGTCTCTGCCTTAAGTGGTTCTGGCTTTCCCAAAAACTCTGGCGGTCCCATCTCCTTGAACTGCTTAGCGGTGACCAGCCGTGAGTTGCCAGTGTTTCCACCTACATTTTGAACAGGAGTCTCTCTCGTTTGGTTTTGAATAAATTCTAAAAAGTTCCTAAATATACCATCATTCGTCATTTGGTCGGTGTTGTTGTTTACATGAGGATTATTACCTTCCTGATGCACATTATCCTGGGTATTGATCGTTGGTGACTCAACGGTCTCATGTGCTTCATTACTTATCTCGACATTTTCAGATGCCATTCTCAAACATTGTCACAAAACAAGGGATAATTAGCATGCCACATATTATCCATGTACTCTGACCGACCAATTAAATAACAAATAAACTTAGGTAAGTCATACTAGCGAAGGAATTACTCATCTCTTCCCTCCTAGTTATAGTCTCACATCTCAGCCAGTGATCATATCCCTAAGCTTTGATACCAACTGTGACGCCCCCAAAATAGGTATACATCACCCATCTTGAGTCGCCAAATACATGTAGTGTAAATCAAATACAAACTTCTTTTTATATATTACGACAAAAGCGTGGTGAGAGTTTTTACACCTAATATTGTCTAAAAGGCAAGATTCAAACTCAAAAAGGAGTCCTCGTTACAATTATTATCACACTATTTTATAAAATAGTGAGGACTACTATAGCCACCATCACGGACCATCACTCCGTTCTCCGACTAGTCCCGGCTACGTTCTCATTTCCTGAAGATAACAATGAAAACAAAAAGGAGAGCTCAACTATCCCAGTAAGAAATATTATTACTAAGATAATGCAGAATAAATTATCGTTAACCTTCAATAGTTTTAAACTAATAAACAACAAGTTTAAGCTGCAGTGAAACAAGCGATCCATTAGAAGAGTCCGAGTAGAGTATGATATCTACTATCTCAGATGATTTAAAAAGTTTATCATCAACTTTATAAGCGAAGACTCAACTTAACAAATAATCCATATCATCGAATCATCCACGCACTATGGGCGAAGGATATTTATGTAATCATCAATGGTCATGATTATCTGCAGAATAATCCGTGGTCATAATCATACCAACAACTTTGTCCATCAATGCACAACAGCCAATGAGGACTTTTACCACATCATTTGTAACATTACGATCATGATTATCTGCAAGATGATCCCCGGTCGTAATCATACCAATCAAAAATCCATCTATGCACGTAAGCCAAAGATGACTTTCATCACAATATAAGCATGAGGATGATGACAATGATATAAGAATTCAATTAAATGAAATCAAAGGATAAATTGTAAAATTTTATAATTTAATTTATCCAAAATTCAATAATGGCCAAATTGTCAACATAATACTGCTTCGTGGAGTAAAATTCAAGAATAATACTATATCAAAAATGATTTGGGCTGAAAAGAAATCAATTTTTGTCATAAATAATACCGGATGAATAGTACCTCGTGAATAATACTTGAGAATAGTACTTATTTGTGAATAGTACTAAATGAATAATACTTCATGAAGAGTACTTTATAAATAGTACTTTGTGAATAGTACCAAAGTGAATAGGACTTTTGTGAATAATACCGTATAAATGAATAGTACTCAATGGACGGTTACTCTAGCATGAAAAGCTTAAAATTTAACAAGAATGTGCAAGAGAATTTCTTTGTGAAACGATCTTAGATGAAGCGCAAATTTCAAGGATATTCTACTAATTTCACGGAGTATAGAAGCAATACTTTAACAAAATGAGGGTATAATCAAGAATATGAGACGAAATAATATTATTCACATACTACGTAGTATGGAAGAAAATATTATTCCTATGAATACTGAACAAAATAATATCCCTTACCTCGAAAAGAAGACTGAGATCTTTGGAGTAGTGAAGTAATAGACTTCTCTTCTTCTTTCTCTCTATAACTTCTCTCTCTATAGTTTCTCTCTCTATAATTGCTCTTGTGAGTCTTAGTGAATTGGTGAGAATGAAAGAAGAATGAGCTTCTATTTATAGGAAAATATAGTTTGAATTACCACATGCGAGCGGTCGACCCCAATTCGATATGGATCTGGAGAGTAATGATTCAAATCATGGATCGAGGAATGCGACGAAGAAATTAATGGTGGAATGTCCTCTATAGCAAAGTTAAGTCTAGGTTGGGATTGTGGCCTTGAAAGAATGTCCCGAATAAGTCAAAATCGATAGTTTAAAAGAGAGCATTTTTTTGTGACAAGGAACACGAATGAAGTTATCACGGGTTAGATAATTATAAATTCTTGCAAAGTCTATACCTTATTAGATACTGGTTCTACCCATTCTTTTCTCTCTCTTGTTTGCGCTCAATGTTTAAATTTGACTTCGGAGAAATTAGACTTTGACTTATTGGTTGAAAGTTCGATAGTAGAAACCTTCATTACCTCCACTATTTATAGATCTTGTTGATTCAAATCGACACTTTCACGTTACCTGTCGATCTTATCTCTTTGAAAATACTTGCCTTTGATGTGATTTTTGGAATCGATTGGTTAACTACTCATCAAGCTTTTTGTAAGGTTGTTAGCTTTCATATTCTAACCAACTTTATGCGAATTCAAGCAACCAAACCACTAAAGTCAATCATTTGTTATATTAAGCCATAAGTAAAGAGCCACGAGCCTTTCAACGGTGACTTCCTTGTGTGGAATGCATGCGAGCGAAACTTTCCATGGGGACGTTGTGAATAACGGTGGCAAGTTAATAGGTATCAATGTGACGTCTTATCCAAGTCTTGGATGAGAGTCACAATTTTGAATGATATTTCTATTGTTAATAAATTTTCGGCGTATTCTCAAGACTTCTTAGCCTACCTAGGCGTGAAATCAAATTTTGTATTGACCCCGATACAAAACCCATTTCTAAAACCCTCAAATATTTCTTTACCTAAAAGCGTAGATATAATGTGCCAAAGACATTGGCTCGAAATTTTGTTGAAGATTACGATCGTGCCATTGAATACCATCGTGGGAAAAACGAACGTGGTAGCTGACGCGTTGAGTAGAAGATCGTATGCGTTTATGAGTGCGATGTTGTTAACACAAAGACCCATCTCGTATAACTTACAAATGATGAAGATAGAGTTAAAGACTCTAGGGACCCACGTGAAGATAACTAATATCTGAGTAGAATCGACTTTAATCGATAAAGTTAAAAGCCATTCAAGCTACACACCCGAATCGAAGAATTTGAAGAAAAGGTTCAAGAGGGTGTTATTCTAGAAGCAAGAATCGATAAAGAGGAAATCTCAACCCTCGATTTTATTGACCCATTTGAAATCCTTGATCGGTAGGAGCGTGGCTATAGACTCGTTTCTGCCAAGTATGTCGGCGTGTTCATAACGTTTTTAACGTATCGATGTTACATAAATATGGGGAGACGACGAACCACATTATTAATTTAGAACCAAGAGCGAGATAGCGGATGATTTAACGTATGAGGAGATCGTGTTAAAATCTTGGATAAGAAAGATTATATTTGACACTCAAAGGTTATACCTCAAGATTTAGAATCAAATGAAGTCAAGATACCCTCACCTCTTGACATACTAGATGCGTCGTAAATTTAGAAAGGAAATTCCATAAGGAGGGAGATTGTGAGACCCCGATTTTATGAATAAATATTTAATTTTCTCAAAATAATTTTTTTTATATTATGGTGTGGATTTGATATAATGTTATGGTTGTGGATAATATTTATAAATTTTGCAAAGTAAGCAAGTGGTTATATAATATTCGATTGGTTGGGGAATATTCATTTTAACATGGAATATTATGCGGCGACCACAATCATTGGTGGACCCTACACGGAAGTATTTTAAGTAGTTAGAAAATGACAAAATTATCTTTCTATAAAAATAACGGTTGGAGGTGTTACTGTTAAAAGCTGTTGAACTACCCGTAGTAAAAAGTACGATGTACTACATTAGTTGCGTAGTAGCACAATTTGTGGCGCCCCAAAATTAGGTATATGTCACCCATCTTGGGTCGCCACTTACATGGTACATAAATTTAAATACAACTTAATAATACAACTATAGGTATGCAATCGACAAAACATAAATCTATGAGTTTGAATACAAATATTGTCTACTAGAGATTATACAAACTAAAAAGGAGTCCTTATTACAATTATTATTACACTATTTCACAGAATAGTGAGGACTACTAATGCTATCATCTAGTCCGTCACTCCGTTCCCCGACTAGTCCCTGCTATGTTCTCATTTCCTGAAGAGAACAATAAAAGTAAAAGGGTGAGCTCAACTAGCCCAGTAGAAAATATTATGACTAAGATAATGCAGAATATATTATCGTTAGCCTTCAACAATGTTAAACTGATACAATATAACAACCATCATGTTTAACTGCAGCATAACAAGTAATCCATTAAAAGAGTCAAGTAGAGAATAAAATCTACTATCTTTTATGATTTAAAAGGTTTTTCATCACTTTTATTGCTGGGACTCAGCTTAATAAATAATTTACATCATCGAATCACCCCTGCATTACGGCCAAGGATATTCTTTAGTATCACGACCACAATTATCCATGCACTACGGGCCAAGAATATTTGTGTATTCAATAATGGTCATGATCATGCCAACAACTGTCCATCAATGCATTACGGGCCAATGAGGACTTTTTCCACATCATTTGTAACATTACGGTCATGATTACACCGAATAATCCCTGGTCATAATCATACCAAGTCCATCTATGCACTATAGGCCACAGATGACTTTCAACAAAATATAAATATGAGGATGATGACAATGATATAAGAATTCAATAAAACAAGTTCAAGAATTATTTTATCCAGGAACTAATAACGTCCAAATTGTCAACATGATCTTGCTTTGTAGAGTAAAATTCAAGAATGCTCGAAGAATATTTCCATGAAAAGATCTTTGGATGAAGCGCAAAATATAAAGGATATTCCACTAATTTCATGGAGTATAGAAGTCAAAACTTTAACCAACCGAGTATAATAAGGAATGGAATAACAAAAGAAATCACCAAGCATCGATGATAGATCGCGTAAGCGGTTATTCCAACAGAATAATAAATAACGGAATCGGTCCGTCGTAAAATGCATGCAGACGGATATTCCAATGAATAATAAAGACGAAATCGAATCCCATGAAACGCATGATGAGATATTCCAATGAGAATAATAAAGCAGACGGAATCGGTCCTGCGTAGAACGCTGAACAGGATATTCAACGAGAATAATAAAAAGATTGGAACCGTGTCAGCGTAGAAACGCTTGAGCGAGGATGTTCCAACAGAATAATAAAGAATTGAACAACAGAAAAATTTCACCAAGTATAGGGTGGCTGCGTATCAAAAGTTATTCAACAGAATAATAAGAATGGAATAACGTAAGTTCTCTTCATGATAAGAAAGAAATAATACTCCCTACCTTGGAAAAAACTCGGATCTTGAAATAGTGAGTAGGCAGATTTCTCTTCTTCTTTCTCTCTATAATTTCTCTCTATAATAATCGCTCTAAAAAGCTTTTGTGAATTGGTGAGAAATGAAGGAAGAATGAGCTTCTATTTATAGGAAAATATAGTTTCGATAATTGCACGTCTTGGGGCTCGAAAATTACAGTACAATACCTCCAACTTTTCTTTCATTTTTAATTTAGTCCTGTAAGAATTATCAATCTTGCACCAACTCCCCTAATAGTAAATAATGTAAATCAATAGTTCAATCATGTGAATCAATAGTATAATCATATGAAAAAATATGAATTACAGTATAGTACCTCCATCTATACATCAATTTTTAACTTAGTCATGCAAGTATTATCAATCTTGCAATAACTCCCCTAATAGTAAATAATGTGATTCAATAGTACACATATGTGAACAAATAGTTATATAAGCATGTGAATTAGTAGCAATTAATTGCTCATTTATCCGATAAATTACCCGATTTATCAATATAACCCCTAAACATCAATTATCATCAGAATAAATGTCGATTTTCACTAACACAAACAATTCCAACATAATGAAACTATTTTTATCAAAAATATAAATTTTGAAATTTCAAAGTTTGACTTTTCCCAAAAAAAAATCTGTTGACTTTTTTGACCAAATAGTGAATCCGGGAAAATTTTGTGTTTATAGACTATTTTACTAATTTCGTCATTCCCACTCAAATATCACGTCCAAGCGTCTCCAAATTCAACTCAGAACAACATTCATTATTAATATTATAACTCACAATATTTATCAACCGTGTCGTTCCCGGAAAGAAGGGGCTTTCGATAAGGATTTCTCCTATTAGCGCATTGATTAGGTGACCAAACCACTCCTTGATGTAAACTTCTAGACATTATAAATATTTGATTTATAATATGAATAACTTTAATCGTCTCAAGTATTGATTTAATAAAAAAACATTTTATGCATATGATACTGACCATAATTGAATTCATAATATGATAGATATGATGCAGTAATTACTGTAGCAATAATTGAGTATAACTGAGTGACTTCTCACGTAAGCATCAATAATCAATACCGTGTGCTACTATGCAACCACGCGTATTACTGTACTTTTAACACCGGGTGTTTCAACAGTTAACGGTAAAACTTCCGCCGTTATTTTCATAAAAGTATTTTTTTGTCGCTTTCTCGATCCAATAATAATTCCGTTGAAGGGTCCACCAATGATTGTCTTGGTTATCACGAATATTCCTGTTAAAATGAATATTCCCCGACCAATCGAATATTATATAACAACTTGCGTACTTTGCAAAATTTGTAAATATTACCCACAACTATAACATTATATCAAATCCACACCATAATATTCAAAAATATATTTTGAGAAAATTTAATCTTTATTCAAAAAGTTGGGGTCTTACAACCTCCCCTTCTTATGAAATTTCTTCCTCGAAATTAGGGTGCGTACCTGGTATGTCGAAGAGGTGAGGATACCTTGATTTCATTTCAGATTCTAATTCCCAAGTCATTTTCTCAACATCGTGGTTTCTCCACAAAACTTTGACTTGAGGTATAACCTTGGAGCGTAGAATATGTTCCTTCTTATCCAAGATTTTAACAGGAACCTCTTCATACGTTAAATCTTCCTCTATTTCGTCCGGTTCTAACTCAATAATGTGGTTCGGGTCTTTCACATATTTACGTAACATGGATATGTGAAAAACATTATGAACACGAGACATACTTGGCGGTAAAGTGAGTCTATACGCCACAGTTCCTACTCGATCGAGGATTAAAAATGGGCCAATGAATCGAGGGTTGAGCTTTCCTCTCTTTCCAAATCTTGTAACTCCCTTCCATGGAGCAACACGTAATAACACATGATCTTCCATATCGAATTCTCGTCCTTTCGATGAAGATCAACATAACTCTTTTAATCGATCTTGTGAGGTTTTTTACTCGTTGTCGGATCGTTTGAATCTTTTCCATAGTCATACGTACCAACTCTCGGTCCCAACAACGTTGCTTTACCCACCTCATCCCAAAGATCTTTGGATAGCGACATTTTCTTCCATACTGGCGCCTCGAAATGGAGCCATGCCAATACTTGCTTGATAATCTGTTGTTGTAGGAAAACTCCACCAATGGTAGGAATTTATCCCAACTTCCTTTGAAGTCAAGGACACGGAGTCTTAATAGATCTTCAAGAGTTTGAATGGTCCTCTCTCCATTTGCCCGTCCGGTCTACGAGGATGATATCTTAAAACTAAATCGTAAATTCGTGCCCATAGCTTTTTGCAAACTAACCCAAAATCTTAAAGTGAATCTTGGGTCTCGATCGAAAACTATGGATCTTGGCATACCATGCGATCTTACTATCTCGTTTATGTACATCTGAGCAAGACGTTCAAGTGTATAAGTTTCTCGTATAGGTAAGAAATGAGCAGACTTGGTCAATCTATCAACAATGACCCAAATTGCATCTATGCCTTGAGAAACCTTGGGAAGACCAGTAACGAAATCCATAGTAATGTGTTCCCACTTCCATTCTAGAATTTCAAGTGGTTGCAATGGACCTTTTGATACTTGATGCTCCGCCTTGACTCGTTGACAAGTTAAACACCTTGAGATAAACTCTGCTATTTCTCTCTTCATATTGCTCCACCAAAATGTCTGTCGAAGATCACGATACATTTTGGTACTCCCAGGATGGATTGAAAACGGTGTGTTGTGCGCCTCCATCATGATTTTATACTTTAAATCAGGGTCGTTAGGAACAGAAAGTCTGGACTTGACTCGAAGTATTCCTTCTTCATCGATTCTTGCTTCCGGCATTGCTCCTTCTTGCACTTTCTTCCTCATACGCATCAGCTCCGGATCTGTAACTTGAGCAACTTTAACTTTATAAATTAAAGTCGGTTCTACTCGTATATTCGCCATCATCATATGGGTCCCTGGAGTCTTTAACTCTATCTCCATCCTTTGTGAGTCACACAAAATGGGCTTTTGTGTTGTGAATATTGCACTTTTCGTACAGCATATGATCTTACTACTCAATCGTTAGCTACCACGTTAAGCTTTTCGGGATGGTATTGGATGGTATGATCATAATCTTTCAACAGTTCAAGCCAACGTTGTTGTCGCATGTTGAGTTCCTTTTGAGTGAAGAAATATTGGAGGCTTTTATGATCCGTAAAGATCTCCACTTTCTCTCCATACAAGTAATGCCTCCAAATTTTAAGTGCGAAAACAACAGCTGCCAACTCTAGATCATGAGTAGGATAATTCCTCTCATATTCTTTGAGTTGTCTTGAGGCATAGGCTATGACTTTCCCATGTTGCATGAGAACACATCCTAACCCTTTGTCCGAAGCATCACTGTAGATGACAAATCCCTCCGAACCAGATGGAATTGTCAGAACAGGTGCTGAAATGAGTCTCCTTTTGAGTTCTTGAAAACTCTTCTCACATTCCTCGCTCTAACCGAACTTTGTATCTTTTCGAGTCAGCTGAGTTAATGGAGTAGCGATTCGAGAAAATCCTTCCACGAATCTTCGATAATAACCAACTAAACCGAAAAGCTACGTACTTGGTCATCGATTTGGGTTTCTCCCGACTTTGAATAGCTTCAATCTTTCTTGGGTCAACGGATATTCCATGACTTGATACTACGTGCCCAAGGAATGCTACTTCCTCAAGTCGAACTTCGCATTTCTTTAACTTGGCATAAAGCTTATATTCACGAAGCTTTTGGAGTGTCGACCTCAAGTGTTGCTCATGATCTTCACGGCTTTTGGAATAAATAAGGATGTTATCAATAAAGGCGACCACAAAGTGATCCAAATATTCCTTGAATACTCGGTTCATCATATCCATGAAGGTAGCGAGGCATTAGTTAATCCAAAAGACATGACTAAGAATTCATAATGCCCGTCTGCAGGCTTAAGGCGGTCTTTGAATATCCTCGATTTTAACCTTGGTGATGATATCCGAACTAAGATCGATCTTTGAAAAAATTGTGCTCCTTGTAAATCGATCAAACAGTCATCAATACGTGGGTAATGGGTACCTATTTTGATGGTGACATGATTCAACTCCAGATAATAAATACAAAATCGCATACTCCCATCTTTCTTCTTCACGAATAGAGCGAGGAGCACCCCGAGGAGGCGTCTTAGGACGAATGAAACCAATGTCTAACAATTCCTGCAATTGGGTCTTTAACTCCACGAAGTTCAATAGGAGCCATTCGATATGGGGCTTTGGAAATGGGTTTTGTCTTTGGGTTCAAGGTCGATACAAAATTCAACTTCACACTCTGGGGGTAGGCCGGAAGTTCTTCGTGAGAATACGTCGGAAAAATTTATTAACAATAGAAATATCCTTCAAATCGGCGTATTTTTGTTTAAATCAAGTGACATGAGCTAAGAAAGCTTGACATCCGTTTTTCAATAAGCGAATAGCTTTATGGCTTGAGATGACCGTGATTGATTTTAATGGTTTGGTCGCTTGAATTCGCGCATAATAGGTTTATTAGGAATATGAAAGCTAACAACCTTATGAAAATAATCAATTTTAGCATGATGAGTAGTTAACTTGATCAATCCACAGAATCACGTCAAATCAAGTATTTTTAAGGAGATAAGATCGATGAGGTAACGTGCGATTTACTGATTTGAATCAAACAAGACTTATAAACAGTGGATGTAATGAAGGTTTCTCCTAATGGAGTTTTAACAGATAAGTCAAAGTCTAATTTCTCCGGAGTCAAATTTAATCGTTGAGTGCAAGTAGGAGAAATAAAAGAATGGGTAGAACTGGTATCAAATAAGGTATAGACTTCGCTAGAGTTAATGATAAGCTTATCCGTAATGACCTCGTTCGGGTTCCTTGCTTTTTGGGAGGTCACAACAAACGCTCTCCCTTGCACTACCGGCTTTGACTTTTCTGGGACGGCCTTTGGTGCCTCCATCCTAGCTGAACTTGTCTTCGGTGAACGACAAAATCGGGCTAGGTGACCTTCTCTTCCATAATTATAACACGCTTTGGATGGCATCATGGTTTGGTGATATGTCCCTCCCTCGCATTTGAAGCATATGATAGGTGGTCGTTCTCCTTCCTTAACCACGGTTGTTGGTGCTGACGTCTTTCCATCATTGTTGAATCTCCTTTTCTTGAAATGTCCATTTTTACTATTTTGGCCATGATTACCACCGAAGTGGTTACCATTTCTGGCATGTTGATTCCCTCCACGCTTGTTGTCACCGTTTAGATGGTATTACCACTGGTATTTTCATCTTTTAAATTTGCTTTCCTTGGTTAGATTGACTCGTTATCTGCGTGCTCCAATAACCGAACCCTATTTACAACATCTCGAGTACAAACACGGTTTATGAGAAATAAGATATTAGCGTATCTCCGGTTTCAAACCTCTTAAAAACATTACGTGTCATTCGCTCCTCATTATCGACCAAATGGGATGCTGAAAGGGATAACTCTGCAAATTTAGCCTCGTATTGCGACACGGTCATATTGTTTTGTTCAAACTTGATAAACTCCACCTCTTTCATGTGACGAATACTTTCGGGAAAGTACTTGTCTTTGAATAGCTCTTGGAACTTCTCCCAAGACATCTTGAGTGCGTCAGGCTGGGTACATTTTACAGATTCCCACCAGTAATCTGCCTCTTCATGCAACATGAAGGTGGTGAAGGGAAACTTTTCCTCCTCGAAGCATCCCAAGACATCAAATATCTTGGTGATCTGCTTTATCTATGCTTCCGCCTTAAGTGGTTTAGGTTCTCCAATAAACTCGGGTGGTCCCAGCTCCTTGAACTATTTAGCGGTGACCAAGTCAGAGTTTCTGTGTTTACACTGTATTTTGAGCAGAGCCACTCTACTTTGATGTTGCATGAATTGCATGAAGCCTCAAAACATTCCATCGTTAATCATTTGGTTAGTGTTGTTGTTTGCATGAGGATTATCGCCTTCACGATGCACGTTGTCACGGTTATTGATCTGTGGAGACTCAGCGGTCTCCACATGCTCCATTGATGTTCTCAACATTCTCGGATGCCATTTTCAAACAACGCCACAAAACAAGGTTAATTGACATGCAACATATTATCACTATACTCGGTTGACCAATCAAATACCAAATAAACTTAGGTCGGTCATACTAGCGAAGGAATTCCCGTCTCTCCCCTCCTAGTTCTAGTCTCACATCTTAGCAGGGATCATATCCTAAGCTTTGATTCAAACATGGCGCCCCCAAAATTAGGTATCGTCACCCATCTTGGGTCGCCACTTACATGGTACATAAATTGAAATACAACTTAATAATCTGTTTATGCTGTATGCTATACGACAAAACATAAAGCTGTGAGTTTGAATACAAATATTGTCTACTAGAGATTATACAAACTCAAAAGGAGTCCTTATTACAATTATTATTACACTATTTCACGAGAATAGTGAGGACTACTAATGCTATCATCACATGCATCACTCCGTTTCCCGGAGCTAGTCCTGCTTACGTTCTCATTTCTGAAGAGAACAATAAAAGTAAAAGGGTGAGCTCAACTAGCCCGATGGGAAATATTATGACTAAGATAATGCGAGAATATATTATCGTTAGCCTTCAACAATGTTAAGCGATACAATATAACAACCATCATGTTTAAGCTGCGGTGAACAAGCAATCCATTAAAAAGTCAAGTAGAGAATAAAATCTACTATCTTTTATGATTTAAAGGTTTTCATCACTTTTATCGTTGGGACTCGACTTAAAAAATAATCCACATCATCGAATCACCCCCGAACTACGGACGAGGATATTCTTTAGTATCACGACCACAATTATCCATGCACTTACTACGGGCGAGAATATTTGTGTATTCATAATGGTCGTGATTATGCCAACAAGCGTCCATCGATACACTACGACGATGAGGACTTTTTCCACATCATTTGTAACATTACGGTCATGATTACATTAGAATAATCCACGGTCATAATCATACCAAGTCCATCATACACTATAGGCCCACAGGATGACTTTCATAATAAAATATAAACATGAGGATGATAACAATGATATAAGAATTCAATAAAACAAGTTCAAAATTATTTTATCCGAGAAACTAATAACGTCCAAATTATCGACATGATCTTTGCTTTGTAGAGTAAAATTCAAGAATGCTCGAAGAATATTTCCATGAAAAGATCTTTGGATGAAGCGCAAATATCAAAGATATTCCACTAATTTCATGGAGTATAGAAGTCAAAACTTTAACTAACTGAGTATAATAAGGAATGGAATAACAAAAGAAATCACCAAGCATGCGATAGACGCATGCAAGAAGGTTATTCAACGAAAAATAAATAACGAAATCGGTCCTTACGTAAAATGCATGCAGACGGGATATTCAACAGAATAATAAAGAGGCGGAATCGGTCCGGCGTAGAACACCTGAGCGAGGATATTCCAACGAGAATAATAAAGACGGAATCGAGTCCGGCGTAGAAACGCATTGAACAGGATATTCCAATGAATAATAAAGAGCGGAAACCGGTCCGGTAGAGAACGTACAAAATGAGCAGGATGTTCCAACGAATAATAAAGAATGGAACAACGAAAAAATTTCACCAAGTATAGGGTAGCTTGGCGTGATCTGAGTTATTCAACGAGAATAATAAGAATGGAATAACGAAGTTTTATTCATAGATAAGAAAAAATAATACTCCTACCTTGGAAAAAGCTGGATCTTTGGAATAGTGAGGTAGCGTGATTTCTCTTCTTCTTTCTCTCTATAATTTCTCTCTATAATAATCGCTCTAAAGCTTTTGTGAATTGGTGAGAAATGAAGGAAGAATGAGCTTCTATTTATAGGAAAATATAGTTTCGATAATTGCACGTCTTGGGGCTCGAAAATTATAGTACAATACCTCCAACTTTTCTTTCATTTTTAATTTAGTCCTGCAAGTATTATCAATCTTGCACGAACTCCCCTAATAGTAAATAATGTAAATCAATAGTTCAATCATGTGAATCAATAGTATAATCATGTGAAAAAATACGAATTACAGTATAGTACCTCCATCTATACCTCAATTTTTAACTTAGTCGTGCAAGTATTATCAATCTTGCACCAACTCCCCTAATAGTAAATAATGTGATTCAGTAGTACACATATGTGAACAAATAGTTATATAAGCATGTGAATTAGTAGCAATTAATTGCTCATTTATCCGATAAATTACCCGATTTATCAATATAACCCCTAAACATCAATTATCATCGAAATAAATGTCGATTATCACTAACACAAACAATTCCAACATAATGAAACTATTTTTATCAAAAATATAAATTTTGAAATTTCGAAGTTTGACTTTTCTCGAAAAAGTCAACTGTTGTCTTTTTGACCAAATAGTGAATCCCGGAAAATTTTGTGTTTATAAACTATTTTTACTAATTTCGTCGTTCCGGACTCAAATATCACGTCCGCGTCTCCAAATTCAACTCCGAACAACATTCATCATTAATATTATAACTCACAATAATTATCAACCAGGTCGTTCCCAGGAAAGAGGGGGATTTCCAATAAGGATTTCTCCCTATTGGCGCGCAATTAGGTGACCAAACCTCTCCTTGACAGAACTTCTAGACATTGTAAATATTGCAGTTTATAATATGAATAACTTTGTCGTCTCAAGTATTGATTTAATAAAAAAACATTTTATGCAGGTGATATTGACCATAATTGAATCCATAATATGATAGATATGATGCAGCAATTACTGTAGCAATAATTGAGTATAACTGAGTGACTTCTCACGTAAGCATCAATAATCAATCTGTAGTGTCTTTACTATGCGACCACAGCGTATTCTTGTACTTTTAACTGCGGGTGTTTCAGCGATTAACGGTAAAACTTCGCCGTTATTTTCATAAAAGTATTTTTTATCGTTTTCTCGATCAAATGATAATTACATTGTGAGGGTCCACCATGATTGTCTTGGTTATGCGAATATTCCTGTTAAAAGCGAATATTCCCAGAGCAATCGAATATTATATAACAACTTATGTACTTTGCAAAAGTTTATAAATATTACCCATTATTTATAATATTATATCAAATCCACACCATAATATTCAAAAATATATTTCGAGAAAATTTAATCTTTATTCAAAAAGTTGGGGTCTTACACACACGGTATTGATTATTGATGCTTACGTGAGAAGTCACTCAGTTATACTCAATTATCGCTGTAAGACCCCATCTTTTATAAATAAAGATGAATTTTCTATAAATATTATTTTTGAATATTATGGAATAATTTGATATAATGTTATAGTTGTGGGTAATATTTATAAATTTTGCAAAGTATGCAAGTGGTTATATTATATTCGATTGGTCGGGGAATATTCGGTTTAGCGGGAATATTCGCATAACAACTCAATCATTGGTGGACCCTAATAATGTAATTATTGCCTTGATTGAGAAAAACGACAAAAATATTTTATTAAAATAACTACGGAAGTTTTACCGCTGATCTTGTTGAACTACTTTCGGTAGTAAAAAGTACAAAGAATACATGTGGTTGCATAGTAGTACACCAGTATTGATTATTGATGCTTATGTGAGAAGTCACTCATTTGATTCCATTATTGTCACTGAATTATTATAGCGATAATGACTTTTTGTTTTATTCAGTATTATTAACGTAATAAAAAGCGAAACATCTTTTATATATAAAATGAAATACTTTATTAAAGTTATTTTATAAATAAAATATATTATATTTTATTATGCATAGTGTTGTATAGTATTTTGCATAGTGTTTTGTATAGTGTTTGCATAGTAAAATGTTTTATATAAATAGAATATATTATATTTTATTTAAAAGATTTTGCTTTAAATATGGACCGTCAGTTAAAGTAAATCAATCTGGACCGTTCATGGATTAGTTACTTATGCATTCCATTTTCCTATAAATAGAAGCTCATTCCTTCATTATTTTCTTACGAATTCATTGAAACTCTAGAGAGAAAATTATAGAGAAGCTATAGAGAAAAGTTATAGAAAGAAGAAGAGTATTCTGCTACTTCACTACTTCTATATTCAGGTTCTTTTTACGGTAAGGGTGTTATTCTTTCTTCTTGAAGAGAAATTCATTATTCCATCCACTATTATTACATTGGAATAACTTTTTAAAAAGTGGCATACCCTATACATAACCTCAGATATGTGGCATACCCTATACTTGGTGAAATCCTTATGTTATTCCATTGCTTATTATTCTGCTTGGAATAACTTTTGTATCATGATTTACCCTATACTTGGTGACATTCTTCTATTATTACATTGGAACATCCTGCATGCATGTGTTTTACACCGGACCGGTTCCGCTCTTTATTATTATTCATTGGAACATCCTCACATGCATGTGTTTTACACGGACCGTTCCGCCTTTATCATTCTCCGTTGGAATATCCTATCATGTGTTTTACACCGGATCAGTTCCATCTTTATTATTCATTGGAACATCCTCGCTTGCGTGAATTTCACCGATCGGTTCCGTTATTATTATTACATTGGAATAACTTTGCTCATCGGCAATCGCATGCATGGTGATTTCTTTTGTTATTCCATTCTTTATTATACCCGGTTGGTTAAAACTTTGACTTCTATACTCCATGAAATTAGTAGAATATCCTTGATATTTGCGTTTCATCCAAAGATCTTTTCATGGAAATATTCTTCCGATCATTCTTGAATTTTACTCTACAAAGCAAAGATCATGTTGACAATTTGGACGTTAATAATTCCCGGATAAAATAATTCTTGAACTTGTTTTATTAAATTCTTATATCATTGTCATCATCCTCATGTTTATATTTTTTTAAAGTCATCGTATTCTGTAGAGCATGGATGGACTTGGTATGATTATGACCAGGATTATTCGATTGTAATCATGAGTAATGTAACAAATGATGTGGTAAAATCCTCGATGGTAGTAGTGCATTGATGGACGATTGTTGGCATGATCATGACCATTAATGAATACACAACTATTCTTGGCGCCCGTGCGGGAATAATTGTGGTCGTTGATACTAAAGAATATCCTTGGCAGTAGTGCGGGGGTGATTCGATGATGTGGATTATTTATTAAAGTCGAGTCTCGGCTATAACAAATGATGAAAACCTTTAAATCATAAAAGATAGTAGATTTTATTTTCTACTTGACTCTTTAATGGATTACGTATTATTCACCGCAGCTTAACCGGTTGTCTATTGTATTTTATCGCTTAACATTGTTGAAGACTATTGATAATTTATTCTGCATTATCTTAGTCATAATATTTCTTCTTGGCTAGTTGAGCTCACCCTTTCTTTCATTGTTATCTTCGTGAAATGAGAATATAGCCGGGACGAAGTCGGGGAAACGCAGTGATGGTCCCAAGATAGCATTAGTAGTCCTCACTATTCGTGAAATAGTGTGATAATAATTGTAATGAGGACTTTTTGTTTGAGTTTGTATAATATCTAGTAGGCGATATTTATATTTAAACTCACGCTTTATGTCGTATTGTACAAAGATGCTTATGTTAATAAGTTGTATTTAAATTACATACCATGTAAGTGGCGACCCAAGATGGGTGATGTATACCTAATTTTGGGGCGTCCAATCGCCATTCTGATAATTCTTTGCATCATATCTCTCATATTATTGAGTCAATTATTATTACAAAGATTATCATCGCATAATATGTTATATTATTAAATCAATAAGTGAGACGGCAAAGTTATTCATATTATTATTTGCAATATTGACAATGTCTAGAAGTTACATCGAGGAGAGTTTGGTCACCTAATTACGCCGCCCGATAAGGAGAAATCCTTATCGAAAAGCCCCTCTTTCACGGGGAGCGACACGGTTGTTAAATATTGTGAATTATAATATTAATGATGAATAAGTTCGTGTTGATTAAAGATGAATTTTATAGTTCCATTGTGTTGGAAATTATTTGTGTTAGTGGAAATCGACACTTGTTTCGATAATAATTGATGTCTGGAGGTTATATTGTTCAATCGGGTATTCGGGGCACTTTTCGTGTCGGAGTACTATTCATGAGTTACTATTCACGAGTTACTAATCATGAGTTACTATTCACAAGTTACTATTCAGGAGTTACTATTCACGGGATACTATTCACCCATAAGATATATTTCTTTTCGGTCCAAATCATTTTTGGGTACAATATTATTCTATGAGGAGATGTGCTAATTTTTCAGACCGTTGGTTGAAGATATAATAGTAAATCAATATGGACCGCTGGTGGAAAGTTATAATAGTAAATCAATATGGATCGCTGGTTTAAAGTTTTAATAGTAAATTAGTATGGACCGTTGCTTTAAGTTTTAATAGTAAACTAATATGGACCGTCCGTTTAAAAGTAAATAAATCTGGACCGTTCATGAATTAGTTACTATTCAGTACATTCTCCTATAAATAGAAGCTCATTCCTTCATTATTTCTTACAAATTCACTGAAATTCTAGAGAGAGAAACTATAGAGAGAAAGAAGAAAAGTATTCTGCTACTTCACTACTCCAGTATTCAGTTTTTCTAAGGTAGGGGATATTATTTGTTGTACTCGTAAGGAGTATTCTTTCTTTCTTATTCGTGAAGAGAACTTCTGTTATTCCATTCTTTATTATTCTGTTAGAATAACATGTATACGCGGGATACCCTATACTTGGTTAAATTCTTCTGTTATTCCATTCTTATTATTACATTGGAATAACTTTGTTTTATCTGATACCGCATATATGGTGAAATTCTTCTAATATTCCATTCTTTATTATTCACGTTTAATATCACGCCTCGCGTGCGTTTCTTGGGACCTTGTTCTATTATTTATTATTCGCTTAATATCACATGCGTATGTTTATGCTTGGACTGGTTCCATTATTTATTATTAC
Source organism: Panax quinquefolius (assembly GCA_020205615.1). Taxonomy (NCBI): domain Eukaryota; kingdom Viridiplantae; phylum Streptophyta; class Magnoliopsida; order Apiales; family Araliaceae; genus Panax; species Panax quinquefolius. Next base: position 20,557,691 of record CM035164.1, read on the forward strand.
GCCGGAATATCACATGCGTGCGTTTATGCTGGACTGGTTCCATTATTTATTATTACATTGGGAATAACTTTTCGCATGCGATCTATCGCACGCATGGTGAATCCTTCATTATTCCATTCTTTATTATTACATTGGAATAACATGTACATGTGGATTACCACATGCATGGTGAATGATCATGTGTATTCATTCCTTATTAAATTGTGGAAATGATCTCAGATATGTGGATTACCGCATGGCGGTGAAAATCCATTTACGTTTCATATATTATATTATACTCAGTTGGTTAAAGCTTTGGCTTCTATACTCCATGAAATTAGTGGAATATCCTTGATATTTGCTCTTCATCCAGTATCTTTTCATGGAAATATTCTTCTGAGCATTCTTGAATTTTACTGCACAAAGCAATATCATGTTGACAATTTGGATGTTATTGAGTTCAGGATAAATTAACTTATAAATCTTTAAAATTTATTCTTGAACCTGTTTTATTGAATTGTCATCATCTTCATGCTTATATTATGTTGAAAGTCATCTTTGGCTTACGTGCATAGATGGACTTAGTATGATTATGACCATGGATTATTCGGTATAATCATGACCGTAATGTGACGAATGATGTGGTAAAAGTCCTCATTGGCCTGTAGTTCATTGGTTGACAGTTGTTGGTATGATTATGACCAGTGATTAATCGGTATAGTCATGACCATTGATGATTACATGAATATCCTTGGCCGTGGAGTAGGGATGATTCGATTTTATTTATTAAGCTGAGTCTCAGCGATAAAAGTGATGAAAAACTTTTTAAATCATAGAAGATAGTAGATTTTATTCTCTACTCGACTCTTCTAATGGATTGCTTCTTCCGCTGCAATTAAACTTGATGTTTATTATATTTTATCAGTTTAACACCGTTGAAGGCTAATGATAATTTATTCTGCATTATCTTAGTCATAATATTTCTTTACTGGGCTAGTTGAGCTCACCCTTTCTTTCACTATTCTCTTCAGGAAATGAGAACGTAGCTGGGACTAGTCGGGGAACAGAGTGATGATCCTAGATTGTGCATTAGTAGTCCTCACTATTCTATGAAATAGTGTGATAATAAATGTAATGAGGACTCCATTGAGTGTGCATATTGTCTAGATGACAATATTTGTATTAAAACTCACAGCCTATGTTTTGTCGTATTTTACACGACTGTTGTATAATTAAGTTGAATTTGTATTCAGTACCTTGTATCTGGCGACTCAAGATGGGTGATGTATACCTATTTTAGGGGCGTCACAATAGATGTCGATTTCCACTAACACTAATAATCCCAACACAATGGAAATATCAATTTCGTCTTTATTCAACACGAACTTATTCATCATTAATATTATAACTCACAATATTTAACAACTAGATTATTCCCAGGAAAGAGGGGGCTTTCCGATGGGATTTCTCCCTATTGGCGTGCAATTAGGTGACCAAACTTCTCATCGACAGAACTTTCTAGACATTGTCAATATTGCAAATAATAATATGAATAACTTTATCGTCTCAATTATTGATTTAATAATATAAAATATTGATACTGTGACAATAATTGAATCAATAATATGAGAGATATTATGCAGCAATTACTGTAGCAATAATTGAATATTTCAATCGTTTTCTAACTACGTCAATACCTCCGTTGTGGGGTCCACCAATGATTGTGCCATCGTACGAATATTCCTTGTTAAAACGAATATTCCCCGACCAATCGAATATTCCCCGACACAACGAATATTTTATATCAACTTGATTACTTTGCAAAATTTTCAAATGTATCCTTTGATGTTTTAATGTATTATGATTTGATGTTTTAATGTATATTTATTTGTAAAGTCCTTCCAAGTAATATATGTACAAGGACTTAGTGATAGATCAAATTTGTTAGGTTGATCTAAGCTCTTAAAGTATATCATTCTGTAATGGAATGTATAGATAGAAAGATCAAAGCTGTTAGGTTGATCTTGAGATGTAATAGATAGGCTTCGAAGAAATCGTAGTGTATCATCTGATCAACATTGCAGAAGTCAAGGCAGAAAATGTAGAGCTTCGAATATCGTAGTGTGCCTACCTTGAAGGGACTCTTCGGAAATCGTATAGTGGTCCCAACGTTTGCCGAGCCATCTCAACGATCGTAGTGTGCTGAAGGAAACATGGAGTTTACAAGTTAACGATCGTAGTGTGCTCTCGGAAACGTAGAGTAACAACACGACCAAGTGAAGATCGTAGTGTGCAGAGGTTTAAGAAGAATCGTCGTGCTCTCGTCTGATAGCATCAGACCAGGCACAACGATGATAAGACACTACGATCTGAATCGTAGAGTATCATGATATGAATCGTAGAGCATCAACTGTCTTGTGTCAGAAAACGTCGAGCCTCATGATATATGTGAAGACAGATTCCAACATATGAGGAATGGATTCTAGACGTTGTAGTACTCATCAGTCCCAAAGTAATATGAAATATCCTTAGTATGCAACAAAGAAGCGTATTGAAGAAGCTAAGGAAAGTACCATTGGTAAGGGGGAAAAACACCTTTTCAGGTGTTAGGTGAGAAAGCGATCTGCATTGTGTCGGTGGGCGAAATGCGATTTGAAAGATGTGCAGAAATATCTCCATCAAAGTTCAAAAAAGTCAAATGCATTTAATGCCTCAACGGATGAATCCAACGGATAGTTTTCAAGATCACATATATGCAAATCAGACAGATGAGAGAGAATCAAGCAAGCATTGAACAAACAATGTGAACAGCTCTCAATCTCAACTCTACGATCTGAGAATTTGCAAAGCTTGCTCAGCTACTCAGCTCTTTCGAACAAGTGCTTAAACAGCAACTGAGTAGCAACCATCAAGAACTCAACATCTATCAATCGACTGAAGAAGAGTACCAAGTCTGCTGGACTTGAAGAGTTCTAAGTGAACTGTAAGAAAGCCAAGTCTGGTGGACTTGAAGAGTTCAAGAGTGAACTAAGAAGTTCTGAGGCTAGCTGGTCAGAAGGAATCATGTGATTCAGAAGTTGTTAAAGACATCTTTAGTGGATATCCTACTCGTTGAGTAGAAGAGTGGACTAGGAGCTTTAAGTGCTCTGAACCACTTAAAAACGACTGTGTCTTTTCATTCATACTATAACTGCTATATCTGTCATAACTGCTATAACTGCCTCACTCTCATAACTCCATTTGCTTTGTAAAGAAGATTAAAACAAACATAAATTCCGCTAAGTTTTAATCATCATCAAAGAAACCGAGTTTAAAACGAAAAGATTTTTAAATATCTATTCAACCCCCTTCTAGATAACTATTGTGCCAACTAGGAACTAACAATTGGTATCAAAGCGGGGTTCTATTATACTGACTTACAAGCTTTAGTAGATCCAATGGCACACGTATTCAAAGCGAATCTAGAAGCGGAGGAGGCGACGAAGCCACCAATGTGCAACAAGGATAAATTTGCAAACTGGAAAGTAAGGATGCAAGCTTACATGGACTCAATAGATGAAGATCTATTTGAGACCGTTCAAAATGGGCCCTATATTCCAACAAAGCTTGCACCAACCACTGATGATCCAAACAGAATGCAAATCAAGGTTAAAAAAGAATTGGCGGAGAAACGCGAGAAGAGAGCTGTCCAAATTGACAAAAAGGCGAGAACATCTGTTCCAATCCTTAAAAAGACGATCTGTTTGAAAATGTCGTCAACATCAAAATAGCTAAGGAGGTTTGGGAAGCATTGTTGATCATGCACGAAGGCTGAAGAAGTCGAGAAAAACAAACAATCTCTTCTTGACACGCACGATATGAGATGTTTGCTCATGTTCAAGGAGAGAACGTGATCGCCACCTATGAGAGATTCAATGTTACGCTTTCGACTCTCTACGAGCATATGGGAAGATCTATCCTAACAAAGATCTGATCATAAAGTTTATGAGAGCCCTACTTAAAGCAAGTGTGGGATGCTAAAACCAACTTTGCTATAAGAGAGTCAAAGAATCTTCACGAGATGACAGATCCAACATTTATATGGAAATCTCCCCGACATACTGAACCGGAGTGACTCAACGAGTGAAACCTATCGGAAGGAAGAAGGAAGGATAAGGGTGTTGCTCTCAAAGCAATCGAAAGTGCATCAAAGGTCAACACCGAGATTGACTTTGATTATGATGAAGGCGATGATGAAGACCTTGCTATCTTTGGTAAAAAAGACTAGAAGATTCATGCGTCAAGGCAAAACCAAACCGGTGAGCGAAGAAAGGTCAATAACTACTGACTGACGGGAGCAAATAAATGATCTATCTTTACAACCGCAAAAGCACTTTGGCCACTTCATTGCCAACTGCAACAAACCTCTAAGAAAGAACTAAAGAAGAAACAACATGCAAAGAAGGAATACAAAGGAAACAAAAGGCCTCGGAGAGAGACAAAGGCACAGTAGGCGGAGGATCATGGAGTGATTCGAGGATAATGACTCAATCTTGACTCCGAGATGAAGAAGAAGAACCACAAATGGTCAATCATGCCTAATGGCCAAACATGAAAGGACAAATAAAACCTCAACATACATGATGTAAGTCTCGATGTGGTATTTGACTTCAACTCACGATGTAGATATAAATGACTTAAGAAATGCAACTGCATGGCATAACCAGCGATCTACATCAATATATGAAGTGGTTCGAGTTTTGTCTAAGGATCATTCACTTCTTGAGAGGAGAAGAAGAAAGTACAAGGAGAGCTTGAAACAACCCTTCTAAGTACTAATCTTCTCTCAAGCTTGAGGTTTGAGAATGAGACCTTAAGACAGAACAAACACACTCAATGCACAAAGAGAGTCTAATCTAACCTCTAAAATTGAGGATCTAGAAAAGACTATCTCTACATGGAACAAATCCTCATCATCCATGGATCGCTGCTCTCTGATCGGAAAGCACATTCGACAAAACAGCTAGAGGCTTTGGGGAATCCATCTCAGAGCCTTGTGTGGAAAAGACAAAGGAAACTAGCACTAGTAATGCCTCAAGTTTCAGTAGAAGCGTTACCTTTGTGAAATCCTCACAGATGGAAGAACAAGTTCAACCTTGTCCTACTTTCTCCATTCTTACTCATAGGAGTAAAGGATCTCATGCTGGTCTGGGGTTCATAAAAGAGAAGAGTAACCTAACCTCTACTCACCAACCTCGAAGAATCGTAGAGTCAAGCAAGACTAACTCTACGAATCAACTAGGAAGGTACAGTAAAGGTAAGGCACACTCATCACTATTTATGAAATCCAAGGACACGTGGAAAAATGAGAATCAGTTTAACAGAAGGATAATTAAAGAAGCACACAAGTCCAAATGGAGGATGAATCATCATACGCACACTGGCATGCATCATACTAGGTGTTTTATATGCAATAAATATAGTCACAAGGCTGCCAAATGTTATTATAATTCCATGCATGTGAGACCCAAGATTAAACAGATTTGGGTCCCCAAAGGCACTAACAAAGAAGGACCTATGCAAATATGGGTACCAAAATGAAGGTTCATTATTTTGACAGGAAAAGAGCTCCACGATCACTACATGGTATCTGGACAGTGGATGCTCAAGGCATATGACCGGGAACAAAGCCCTCTTATCTAACTACATAGAAAAGGAGGGTCCCTCAGTCATCTTTGGAGACAATGGCTCGGGCAAGACAAGAGGATATGGCTCTGGTGGCAATGGTGCAGTATCTTTCAGCAAGGTAGCATATGTAGAAGGTCTGCAACACAACCTTCTAAGCATCAGTCAACTCTGCGACAAGGGTCATAAAGTGACATTCCTCAACAACCAATGTCAAGTCAGAGATTTGAAGACATCTGCTATAAAGCTAACCGGGACAAGAAAAGGAAATGTCTACATAGTGGATCTTGGTCAACTAAGCTCAGATGAGACAATATTTTTTCTGGCAAAAGCATATGAAGAAATGAGCTGGCTATGGCATAGACGGTTATCTCACTTAAACTTCAAGAGCATGTCCAAACTGGCATCAAAAGATCTCGTAGCTGGCCTACCAAAGTTCAACTTCATAAAAGAAAGGCCATGCAATGCCTGTCAGCTTGGAAAGCAAACCAAAAGCTCATTCAAAAGCAAAATTGCCAACTCTATCGACAAGCCCCTGCAGTTGCTTCACATGGATCTATTTGGGCCAATTCCAACAACTAGTCTTGGAGGAAAAAGATACTCTCTAGTTATAGTTAACGACTACACCAGATTCACATGGGTATTCTTCCTAACTTCAAAGGGTGAAATGAGCTCTCAATTAATCAAGATATTCAGACTAGTGATGAACGAGAAAGAGAAAAATCAAGGCCATAAGGAGTGATCACGGCGAGAGAATTGACTTCTCGAAAATGGACCGATTCTGCACAGACAATGGGATCAGTCATAACTTCTCAGCTCCACGAACTCCTCAACAAAATGGAGTAGCTGAAAGAAAGAATAGAACTTTGATAGAGGCTAGAAGAACTCTACTTGCAGCAGCACATCTACCTGAATATTTCTAGGTAAAGTCATCAACCTTTGCATCTTACACACGAACAAGTCATTGATACACTCTACGATCGAGAAGACGCCTACTGCTGTGGAAATGAAGAAAGCCAAGTGTCGACTTACTTTCATGTTTTTGGTACATGCATGCTACATTCTCAAAAATGGAAAGCGATGTCGACAAAATTCCATTGAAAGTCAGACGAAGGGATCTTTCTTGGATATGCCACAGACAGTAAGGCTTACAGAGTGTTCAACAAGAAGACACTGAATGTTGAAGTCTCAATACACATCATCTTTGATGAAACTAACTTAGACAAAACAGTGCCTCAAGACACTACGACCGATAGTGCAGACACTATGAATGAAGTCGTCAAGTTCAACACTACGATCGTAGTGCCAGACAGTGAAATCGTAGAGCATAAGAATGTGATCGTAGAGAGATCTATGCAAGACAGTGAACCTCCACACCAAGAAGAAGAAATAGATCTTGAATACTTAAGACAAGAAGGCATCAGGAGAGATGTCCCAACCGGTAACAGATGGGCAAAAGATCACACTCAGGATCTAATCATTGGAGATCCGAGTGCTAGAGTCAAAATAAGAGCTGCTACTCAGAATGAATGCTTTTATCTAAGCTTCCTATCACAAATAGAACCAAAGAAAATAGAGGATGCTATGGAAGTCTCCAGTTGGATAGAAGCCATGCAGGAAGAACTCAACCAATTTGAACGAAGTAAAGTATGGAGATTGGTACCAAGACCAAAGAGTCATCCTTTGATAGGAACTAAGTGGGTCTTCAGAAACAAAATGGATGAAGATGGGGTCATAACCAGAAACAAGACAAGATTAGTGGCAAAGGGCTATTCTCAAGAAGAAGGTATCAACTATGATGAGACATTTGCACCTGTTGCCAGACTAGAAGCCATCGGAATCTTTCTTGCCTTTGCTGCCCACATGAAGTTCAAAGTCTTTCAGATGGATGTCAAGAGTGCATTTCTAAATGGAGAACTCCAAGAAGAAGTCTATGTAGAGCAACCTCCAGGTTTCATCTATCTATCTCTTTCCAATTATGTCTATAGATTAGATAAAGCTTTATATGGTCTTAAACAAGCACCTAGAGCATGGTATGAAACACTGACTAACTTCTTAATTGAAAATGGGTTTACTAGAGGTAAAGTAGATACCACACTGTTTCTTAGAAAGCATAAAGATAAAGTTTTAGTAGTTCAAATATATGTTGATGATATTATTTTTGGTTCTACTGACGAAAAGTTATGCAAGAGATTCTCTAAGATAATGCAGAGCAAGTTTGAAATGAGCATGATGGGTGAGATGAATTTCTTCCTTGGACTGCAAGTAAAGCAGACTGATGAAGGAATTTTTATAAACCAAGCCAAGTATATCAAAGACTTACTGAAAAAGTATGGCATGGAATAAGCCTCTCCCATGAAAACACCAATTGCTCCTGCAACTAAGCTTGACAAGGATGCGAAAGGTAAAAGTATTGATATCACTCAATAGAGAGGTATGATAGGTTCTCTTTTATACCTAACTTCCAGTAGACCAGACATAATGTTTGCAACATGCATATGTGCAAGATTTCAGGCTAACCCTAAAGAGTCACATTTGTCTGTTGTAAAGAGAATCTTCAGGTATCTCAAGGATACACCTTACTTGGGGCTTTGGTACCCCAAGGAATCCTCATTTGAACTAACAGGATACACAGATGCTGATTTTGCAGGATGCAAAATAGATAGAAAGAGTACCAGTGGCACTTGTCAACTGCTAGGAAACAGACTTGTGTCCTGGTTTACCAAAAACGAAAACTCAGTGTCCACTTCAACTGCGGTAAGTTTGAATACATTCTTCTTTGGCAATTCTTTGTGCTCGAGATCTATGGATGAAAAATCAACTAGTGACTATGGGTTTGATTTCAAATCTCTTCCCAATCACTGTGATAACACAAGTACCATAGCAATAACTCATAATCCTGTTATGCATTCTAAGACTAAGCATATAGAAATAAGGTATCACTTCATTAGGGATCATGTGCAAAATGGAACTATATCTTTACAATACATCCCTACTGAAAATCAACTTGCTGATGTTTTTACAAAACCAATAGATGAATCCAGATTTAATAAGTTAATAAGTGAGCTAGGCATGCTAAATCTACAACCATGAGATATATGCTCTAGATTGTGCTAACCATGACAGATACAAAGGCTGAACTCAAAATCGTAGACATGATCAAGGAAAGTTCACGATCGTAGAGCTAAAAAAATAACTACCTCAACGATCGTAGCAAAGACTCAACCATCGTAGTGCAGACTCAACGATGACACAAGCCCCATCAACAAAAAAAAATGCATCCCGTGATGACAAGTTTCATAACAAAGCAATCTCTCTAAGAGGTGCCTCAAGAACAAACCTAACCCTTGAATCTCTTCAAGAGGTTGGCCTTTCCTGAGTTACCTTAAAAAGAATTCTTAGTCAAAAACTCATCACAAGGATCCAGACAGACTCTCGACGATCGTAGGGACGGACTCAACGAAAAGCCGATCGACTTCGACGATCGAAGAGAAGACTCAACGAATGCCGGACACACTCGACGATCGTAGGACAGCTCAACGATCATAAGACTACCTCAACGATCGTAGTCCTCCCTAAGGACACCTCAGCTCTGAAGAAGCCAAGGGAAAATCAGTACATTCCTGAACTGTTAAAATCGTAGAGCCAAGCAAAAGTCGACACCTGTCCCACTAAGCGAAAAAGAAGAGAGGGAAGTTACAAGTACAAATTGAAATCGTATTTTTGAAATCTGAAGTTCAAAAGATTATTTCTCTCATTCTCTCTCTCTCTCTCTTTCTCAAAGAAAAAGCCCTAACTTAGAAGAAAGCTCAGTCGAATCTCACTTCCAGTTAGAAAATCAATGGCGTCATCTAATGTTATCTCGAGACTCTGAGACTACTTTTTTGAGTTCAAGATAGCTCCACCAAAATTTCACAAGACCCTAACGCTACTGAAGAAGGCGGGTCTCAAAGAGGCTCTAGGCGAAGACACACTGATATATCCCAAACTGGTGAAAGAGTTCTACAAGAATGGTGTGTTTGAAAACAACACCATCACTACAAAAGTAAGGGGAGTAGAAATCAGACTGAAGGCAGAGGACTTCAATCTTGCCCTAGGTCTCAAAAATGAAGGGCATCCACACTTAGATACCGTAGACTTCCAAGAGGGACTAAGAAAAATGCATCACAAGAAAAACCCCTCTGTGAAAGGGTACAAGAAGAAGGAGTTCCCGCAGAGGTACGACTTTTTAGCTGATATTATTGGGAAATGTATATGTTGCAAGAGCTCAGGTCATGACTCGGTTAATGAAGCTCAACTTAAGCTCATGACTACCATGTATTATGGTATACAACTCAACTATGGAGCTATATTACTCGAGTGGATTGGCAAGTGGATCATCAACTCGAAAAAATCAAAAAGCCCTCAGAAGATGCTATATGGGCGTTTCTTGAGTATCATTCTGCAATCTGCACTGGGTGACAAAATTGGGGATGAAGAAGGAGAAGCCATCAACCCAAATCGAAGAATGACCCAGCAGTTGTTTGAAAACTGGAAAAGGAACCCTGCTGAGTATGTACGAATGATGACTGAGTCCAGTGGAAGAACTAGGGATCTAAAGAACTCAGGCTTTCCAGGAAACATGTATGTGGTCAGGGAGATCGAAGGAGAAGAAGAAATCAACAAAGAAGAACCCTCTGTCCTTACCAAAAAAAGCAAGGGCAAGAGGAAGCTAAGGGCTAGACAGGTGGAAGAGCCTCAAGGATCTACTACTGATATACCTGTAGAGTCCTCTGATATAGAGACTCTGAGGATGCTAAGGAGAAAGCAGCAGCAAGATGAAGCAGATGAGGATCAGGCTACCATATCCCAAATCCTGAATAAAAACAAAGTTGGTCATAAGTCCAAAAGGCCATCGATCGCTTTCTCAATCGTAGAGTCTCTACTTGCTCGTGGAGACCCGGACCAAGCATAATGGCGACAAGGAGGTAGATGCTTCAAGCATAGTGGTTGTTGAATGGGACAAAGTTTGAGATTCAAGAGAGTCCTGAAGTTGTGGCTAAACCCAAAGAAAGCAAGGAGAAAATTTGGTTAAGAAGTACATTCTTGAAAATAAAAAGGTGCTCGAGAAGGAAGCAAATAGTATGGTTGCTAAGAAGGAAATATCCAGAGCTAGTCGAGAGGACAATGCTCCAAATTTGAGGGAGATCCACAAAATTCTCATGATAGAGAATACACCGGTGAGGGGGAAATGCCTTGAAACTTCGAAGATGCTCCAATTGAGGGGAGTTTATGAGCTTACTGAAGATGATCAAATTGAGGGGAGCCTCAAGATATCTCCATGGCAGAAGAGGATGTCCCTGCAAGAAATGAAAAGGAACCAGTGCGAGATCATCAAGAGCCCATTGAGATAATGGAGTCCTCCAACGAAGACAGAGAAGAGGAAGATGATGATGATGACCTTGAGATCACTTGGTGTGGGCGAGAGATGGGTATAGAAGCTACCTATACAATCAGATATCCTCATACCTACCCATGATGCCATACCATCTAGCCCAAATCAACAACTCTTGGGATCACATGTTCTGGAGTTTTAAAGAATATCCGAAGCCATCTCGGTCTTTGGCTCATGGATTTCCGGGGAGAGTTCCACTTTTGCCAAGAAGTTGATTACCAACACCTCTTCCTCAAAGGATAAACTTGAGGTACTTATCTATCCCTACTCATTTCGAGTTAATCACTTGCCATCATCATCATTTAGTCAATTCTATGAATTCCCTCGATGGTTGGAAGTGATTCTTAATCCGATAAATCAATTTCCGATTCTGAGAATCCCAAAATTACATGGCTAAGAAACCAAATCTGACCAACCTTATTTTGCTCCCACAAACCACCATCTCTACGATCCATGACTCTAGCCCAGTCGTAGAGTCCCAAATAGAAATCGTAGAGCCCCATAGTCCAAACATTGAAACACAGGCCCCTCCATCAGACATACCATCCTCCTCCTCAAATGACTATTTTAGTCTTGATCTTGCTCTTTACTCCATGCAAGATCAGTCTCAGAAAGAAACCCCTCCATTCAACAATCCTCAAACCAATGATGTTCTCCCAAATTTGCCCACAAAGGATGACCTGAAGGAAGCAACCAAGGACATGGTCAAGAACATAGAAGAAAGCCTGGAATCTCACTCCGGCCTCATTCATATCCGGCTGAATCAAATGATCACAACTGCAAATAATTTTCCTGGCACTATGAATGCTGAGCTTACAAAGAAGGCGAGGGAAATTATCGAAAATTCTTAAGAGCATGAAGGATGAGAGATGAGATTCACTTCCGGATAGCCACCAAGCAAAGGAGGTTGTTCTTGAAATGCGTAAAAAAATCAAAGTTCAAAATAAACTTATCTTTGGAGAACTTCATCAACTTGAAAGCCTCAGTTTAAGAATTCCAGAAATCTTATGTCAATCAGGAACGTCAGAATGACATTTTTCTCACAGCCCTCCGAAACAAAGAAGCAAGATCTAAAAAATAGCTCAAGGAAAGTAGAGAGGACATCGCTCAGACACAAAGTCAACTGAACGAGCTTGTCCAAGGAGTGAATTGACTTTCTGCAGACATTCGAACCCTTGATGCTGACATAAAGGGGGAGAATAAAGGGAAAGGAGTTCAAGGAGCACAGGGAGATCAGGGCAGAGGCAGAGGAAAACAAGAAAGGGGAAGAGGACAATTTTCACAAAGCCCTCCTGCAAGACAGTTCCACCAACAGACTGCACGATCAAGCAATCAGACTCAACGATCTGATCAGCAGGAAGTCTTGATGGCTCATCCTTTAAGAAATCAAGGGCCAACTATTAGCTCACCAAATGTGACCACCACAGGCCTAAGAATGCCAATTGGAGATCCATCATTCATGAATAGGCATGAGCACAACCCGATAGTAAGTCCGAGTGAGCTGGAAGAGTTAGCCAGAAGAGATGAAGCAAGCAGGAAAAGAAGGGCTGAGGAATATGCCAATCCTCCAAGGAAAAGGTCAAAGAAATAGAGATAAGTGTAAACTTCAATTCTTATTGATGTAAAGCTAAAACTGCAATATCTCCTTAACATCAATAAATTCATACTTATTCTCTAGAAATTTCAGCTGCTCACTGAAATACTAAGTCATGTTTAAATTTCCTGCAAATGCATCTAGACACTAATAAATCATGACAACAAATCTCCTTGGTTATGTCAACATCAAATAGGGGGAGATTGTTGGGAGAATGCATATTATGATTTGATGTTTTAATGTATATGCTCATGATTATTTGTAAAGTCCTTCCAAGTAATATATGTACAAGGACTTAGTGATAGATCAAATTTGTTAGGTTGATCTAAGCTCTTAAAGTATATCATTCTGTAATGGAATGTATAGATAGAAAGATCAAAGTCATTAGGTTGATCTTGAGATGTAATAGATAGGCTTGAAGAAATCGTAGTGTATCATCGATCAACATTGCGTAAGTCAAGGCGTAAAAATGTAGAGCTTGAATATCGTAGTGTGCACGCCTTGAAGGGACTCTTCAAAATCGTGAGAGTGGTCCCAACGTTTGTAGAGCCATCTCAACGATCGTAGTGTCTTTGAAGGAAACATGGAGTTTACAAGTCAACGATCGTAGTGTGCTCTCGAAAATTTAAGTAAGAATCGAAAAGTGAAGAAGATCGTAGTGTGCGATTTAAGAAGAATCGTACGCTCTCGGTGATGATAGCATCGAGAGCATGATGATAAGACACTACGATCTGAATCGTAGAGTATCGTGATATGAATCGTAGAGCATCAACTCTTTTGTGTCGAAAAATGTCGAAGCCTCATGATATGTGTGAAGATGATTCCAACATATGAGGAATGGATTCTAGACGCGTTGCGATACTCATCGAGTCCCAAAGTAATATGAAATATCCTTAGTATGCAACAAAGAAGCGTATTGAAGAAGCTAAGGAAAGTACCATTGGTAAGGGGCAAAACACCTTTTCGGTGTTAGGTGAGTCGTGGGCGAAATGCGCTTTTAGAAGATGTACGAAATCTCTCCATCAAAGATCGTCAAATCATTTAATGCCTCAACTGGGCGAAAGATCACATATATGCAAATTTGAGAGAGAATCAAGATGTGCGTGAAATGATCTCAAGCTCCTCTATCAAAGATCGATGAAAACCCCAACTTTTATAAATAAAGATGATTTAATGCCTCAATATTATGGATGGATCCAATGTTATAGTTTTCAAGATCATAAATATTGCAAAGTCAGAAGTTGTTTTATAATATTCGATTGAGAGGAATATTCGTTTTAACGAATATTAGCATGAACAATCATTGGTGGACCTAGCGAAATTATTATTCTCAAAAACTCAAAAATACTTTACGAAGATAACGGCGAAAGTTTTTACCGTTAGCTGTGAAACACCCTAAGTTGCTTGCTGAGTCGTGGTTATTAAATCAATAATTGAGACAATGAAAGTTATTAATATTATTATTTGCAATATTAACGATGTCTAGAAGTTACATCAAGGAGAGAGTTTGGTCACCTAATTGCACGCCAATAGGGAGAAATCCTTATTGAAAGCCCCTCTTTTAAGGGGAATCCGGTCGATTAATATTGTGAATTATAATAAAGGTGATAAATGTTGTTAAAATTATTAAGGTGATTTTTATGAAGTTTTGCTTATTTTTTGGACCTCCATTCACCCATTTTTCTAAGTAATCGGTAAATTTTTTTTTATATATATATATATATATATATATATATATATTTTATTGGGACCACTAGTGGGATGAAGGATTTTGGTGGGGGATTTTCAACCGAAAATGTGGTGGAGTGGTGGAATGATGGGTGTATATTATATATATATATATATATATATATATATATATATATATATATATATATGGTGGGTGTACTATATGTATTATATATATATGTAAGTTGTCAAGTTGTTAAAGTGGGTGGGGAAGGATTTTTTGTTTTCACGTGGGGGAGTACAATTATTATTATTATTATATATATAAATGTATAGCTTTGTTGACAAATGGGGCAGTAAGGAAAAACGGATCACAAGAGTGTATCCGTGAAGTTTTTAACACATGCTATATATATATATATATTTAATATATATATATATATATTATATATTTTATTTAAAAGATTTTACTTTAAATATGGACCGTCCGATTAAAAGTAAATCAATCTGAACCGTTCATGAGTTAGTTACTATGCAGTCCATTCTTCTATAAATAGAAGCTCATTCCTTCATTATATTCTTCCGAATTCACTGAAACTCTAGAGAGATAAACTATAGAGAGAAAAAAGAAAAGTATTCTGCTACTTCTCTACTCTTATATCTAGTTTCTTTTACGGTAAGAAATATTATTTGTTGTACTCGTAAGGGGTATTATTTCTTTTGTATTCATGAAGAGAACTTCTGTTATTCCATTATTTATTATTCGGTTGGAATAACTTTTGTATATGCAGCTACCCTATACTTGGTGAAATTCTTCCGTTATTCCATTCGTTATTATTACATTGGAATATCCTCGTACGTGCATTTTACGCCAACCTTGATTCGGTCTTTTATTATTACATTGGAATATCATGTGCATGCGTTTCGCCGAACTGATTCCGTTTTATTATTCTCATTGGAATATCCTGTCTATGCGTTTTATACCTAACTGATTCCGCCTTTATTATTATGTTGGAATATCCTGTGCATGCGTTTTACTGTGGGACTGGTTCCGATTAATTATTATTCATTGGAATAACTTTGCTGCCTGCGATTCTATCGCATACACGGTGATTTTTTTTGTTATTCCATTCCTTATTATACTCATTGGTTAAAGTTTTGACTTCTATACTCCATGAAATTAGTGGAATATCCTTGATATTTGCGTTTATTCGATATCTTTTCATGGAAATATTCTTCCGAGAATTCTTGAATTTTACTCTACAAAGCGAAGATCATGTTGACAATTTGGACGTTATTGGTTCCTGGATAAATTAATTCTTGAACTTGTTTTATTGAATTCTTATATCATTGTCATCATCCTCATGTTTATATTTTGTTGAAAGTCATCTGTGGCCTATAGTGCATAGATGGACTCGGTATGATTATGACCAGGGATTATTAGGTGTAATCATGACCGTAATGTTGCAAATGATGTGGAAAAAGTCCTCAATGGCCCGTAGTGCATTGATGGACAGTTGTTGGCATGATCATTGTGACACCCCCAAATCTTGGTACTTCATTACCTCAAGATTTGGTGTTCACGTAATCAAAACATTCATTTATAACTACCCAATCATAAATAAAATTGAATAATAAACCTGCCCATATAGGAATTACATAAAATAAAATCTCCCAGGTTATCTAACCTTTACAAACAATCATTCATGCAGAAAATTTAAATAAACTTCATTATATTCTTTAAACCAAAGTCTGATAATAAAACTATTAAAACTATTACAAGTCTTCAGTACTTGTTCATCTTTCCCTTTTCTTTACTGGTGCTAGGTACGTCACCCTTTCCATCTTTAGCTGTAAGGATTTTACAGACAAGAGTGAGCAAACAAGGCTCACTTGAAATAACAATGAATAAAACTTTTACATTCTTTGTCCATTCAGGGGCTCAATAGAACTGAACAATAAGTTCTATTAACTTCTTAAACATTCCTTGCCCATTCAGTGGCTCAATAGAACTAAATAATAAGTCCTATTAACATCTTGACATTCCTTGCCCATTCAGGGGCTCAATAGAACTGAACAATGAGTTCTATTAATATTTTAAACATTCACTGAGGGTCTAATGACCAAGAACCTTGTCCACAGTTATAAGTAATCTTTCAACTTAAACTTTTACGGTCATACGACCATAATGACTTTAAGGTACTTAGGGGGATCAACCTTTCGTACATGTATTGTATACAAACATTTCAGTGCAAAGTACAAAACTAAGCGTAACCCCAATAATTAGGGTTGTTCATCTCAGTATTTTGAGTACAAGTCCGCCCCAAAGATATTTTGGTTTGGATACACTTCAAGGTAATTTGGAGTTCAACGGACATCAACTAAGGATTAGTTGAATAAAAGATAATAACACTATGTTATTGAATGATCATACTAAATAAACATTTCGTTCTAAGTTCATGATTTAGGAATAATCTAATAGCATAACAATTGAATAATCTATCATACCTTGCTTTGAACAACATTAAGCTAAGGTTACAACTTAGAATTTAATATCAAGCATGCAGAACAACAATAATTAGAACGATAAACTGAGTCAACAGAATAAAGGTACTTGCATGCTAATATAACAAGTTTAGAGTTAGGAAAAACTTGCATAATCATAATAACTATCTCAACGAAAGTGTGGAGATGGGAAGCTTGTATCATCATGAATAACTGGATACCATTAAATTGCTTAAATGGAATTACTTTACTCAATAAAGTATAGCATGTGAAATTTGCATAACGAAGCTTTAGGATTAGAAAATTTGCTCAATGTAAAAAGATAGGTTTAGAAACTTGCACAATTATAAAAGTAGAGTTAGAGAACTTGCCTTGCGCGTAGATTAAATCGTTATAATCCAAATCACAATTATCCTATATACATGTGTTAACATGACATAATTAGTCATAATCAACACTACATCATGTATGGTTTCAATGTCTAACCATGTAATCAAATCATATTCCTAAATGATAATAAATTCGTTAAGTATTAACCCCATGTTCGTTCAACACATTACAATACTATAACAACAAAATTTATTTGGTCTTATAGTATTATTATCAAAATTTCAGACTTCTGTGCAAGACAGAAGTCATTTCAGAACATTCTGCTAAGTGGCACCGCCATGGCCACATTTGAACTATGGGTCATTCCCTATTAAGGTCAAGTGGCCTTCCATGAGATTTACATAGGGACTTCGGCATGCGAAGACGAGGTCCCAAGGCTCTTGGCACGACTTGTTGCAGCAGTCAAAAAGTCCGACCAATACCGATTTTGGCGCTAAGGTGCTAAACTTAATTGAGCGTGAATTTTGTATTTGAGCACCAAACTCACAGAACCAAACTAGAAGAACAGAGCAAAGCTACTGTCTAACTTTTTAACAGCCATTGACATCCAATAACATGTATAATTTCACAAAAGTTACACATAAACGTTATGAAGCATTTGTGTACAAATTTTACACAACTAAACAATAATATCAGAGAACTAATTCTTTGAAAACACTGTCTTCCTTTAAAACCAAACTTTTAAAACTCCATTGTTGATATCTTGATATCTAAAATGCAGTGAACGTAATTCAAGAATTATAACCAACTTAATACTTTTGAAATACTATCATACAAACATATATTCCAATTTATATATACAAAGTTAAATTCGCGTATTAGTTCACAATTTATATAATCACATACCACTTTTGTTATTTTGCAAACATATGTTCATACATGTTTTTCACTGTAAAACCAAGTTCCTCTTTCTTTAACACGCAATTAGAATGAAATCTTATATACATGTTAAACATACAATCACCTATCAATATATGTTAGTATAACAATTACCAAAACATAGTTTACAAGAATTTTGTAAAAACTTATACAAAGTGAAGTAGAAGAACACAGACTATCAAATTCACAGTAAATATATGGCGTAAAAGCATATATGGTTACATAAACATAATTTAAGGTTATAAACACCTACGTTTTTGTTGATAAGAATACTTGTTAAACCCTTAGAAAAGCTTGAAGAACTCTGTATTTTTTTCTATCTCAACTCTCTGAGAACTCTCTCCTTTCTTTCTTTTTAGCAGACAACTCTAAGGTAAGCGAATGGCAAGATAACGATACTAAAAAAAACCAACGCTCGCCTTCTCAATTCAATAAAAACTGACGCTCAACTAATGATCGTATTAATTTAGCAGTTACCCAAAATAATATATATTATATATATTTTATTTATTTAATTAATAATTTAAATTCAAAAGAAATCCAAAAGCCATAAGGCTTTGTTTGGCAAACCATTTAAAATTAAAGGATTAATACTTAAACCTTGTTTGGCAAAAACTAAATTAAAATTACTTTAATTTATTTTAATAACTCTTTATCACATAGTAATTTGTCGCTTTATTTAATAACAATTTATTAAATAAATCACTTAATCACATAACTCAATTCACATAACACATTAATTATTTAACAAATAAATAATTAGCTAATCACATTAATTATTTAACAAATAAATAATTAACTAAACCAACTCCATCAAATTGAACAATTATTTATTCAATAATAAACACATCCAATAAATATTTATATAAATCAATAAATATTTATAATTTACATTTAAAAATCTGGAATGTTACAATCATGATCATTAATGAATACACGAGTGTCCTTGGCCCGTAGTGTATGGATAATTTATGGTCGTGATACTAAAGAATATCCTTGGCCGTAGTGCAGGGGTGATTCAATGATGTGGATTATTTATTAAGTTGAGTCTCAGCGATAACAGTGATGAAAAACCTTTTAAATCATAAAAGATAGTAGATTTTATTTTCTACTTGACTCTTTTAATGGATTACTAAGGATAATTTATTCTGCTTTATCTTAGTCATAATATTTCTTACTGGGCTAGTTGAGCTCACCCTTTCTTTCACTGTTCTCTTCAGGAAATGAGAATATAGCTGGGACGAGTCGGGGAACGGAGTGATGGACCAGATGATAGTATTAGTAGTCCTCACTATTCTGTTAAATAGTGTGACAATAAATGTAATGAGGATTTATTCTGAGAGTGAATATTGTCTAGAAGACAATATTTGTATTAAAACTCACAGCTCTCTTGTTGTATATTAAAGATTGTATTTGTATTATGTACCATGTATTTGGCGACTCAGAATAGGTGATGTATACCTATTTTGGGGGCGTCACACTCAGCTACTCAGTTCTTTCGAACAAGTGCTTAAACAGCAACTGAGTAGCAACCATCAAGAACTCAACATCTATCAATCAACTGAAGAAGAGTACCAAGTCTGTTGGACTTGAAGAGTTCTATGTGAACTATAAAAAAGCCAAGTCCGCTGGACTTGAAGAGTTCAAGAGTGAACTAAGAAGTTATTAGACTTCTAGTCGAAAAGGAATCTGTGTGATTCAGAAGTTGTTAAAGACATCTTTAGTGGATATTCTACTCGTTGAGTAGAAGAGTGGACTAGGAGCTTTAAGTGCTCTGAACCACTTAAAAACGACTGTGTCTTTTACATTCATACTATAACTGCTATATCTGTCATAACTGCTATAACTGCCTCACTCTCATATCTCCACTACTTTGTAACAAAGATTATTAAAATAAACATAAATTCCGCTAAGTTTTAATCATCATTAAAGAACTAGTTTAAAACGAAAAGATTTTTTAAATATCTATTCAACCCCCCCCCCCCTTCTAGATAACTATTGTGCCAACTAGGAACTAATAATCCTTAACTTTAACCTTTATCAATTTAACCATTTAATAAATTAAATAATAATTATAAGAAAATTGAATACTTTCATTTCATAAAATTCGGGGTCTTACAAACACTACCTCTGCCCACAATTCCACCACCATAACCAAAAAAAAAAAATCAAACCTTTGTTCCTCCACTGTCGCTACAAAAATCACTGGAAACCTTCATCTCCCACCACCAAATCCATTTCACAACCTCGCAGATTCACCAAATACATCAAAGGAAACAACTCATAGAATTTACCTAAATTATCCTCAATGGATCTCATTTTCACTCCTCTCTAATATATAAATACAGAGAACTTATGTTTGAACTAAATTAGTTTAGGGTTTTGATTTTTTGACTTTTTCATCAAAGGAATTGCACTAAAAAGTAGAAATCTTGGTAGATTATCGGTTCAAATCAGTGTTTGGAACTGAGAAAATTATGAATTTGAATTTGAATTAATTCAGATGGCGAATTAAAGTGGATTTGGTCGATGAAGAGAAGCAAGAGAGGGAAATTAAGAAGTAAATTAAGCGAGCTGAACAGTTGATGTCAAATGGGGTTGACGCAGAAATAGAGCAGCAACCAAAAGTTTTACTAAGATCAGAGAGTGATGATAACAAAATTAAGCTTAAGATCGATTCAACCTCAAAAAATGTAGTGAAAGAGAAAGGGGAGAGTTCAAAATTGGTGTTTGAGGAGGTTGAGACTAATAATAAGCAAGAGAAATTAAAGAAGAATTCTCCTCTTATTGACAACCCCTACTACAAGGGTATATGGAAGCCTCAACAAATTCCGAACCCCGTCTACTTTGAACTTGACAAACCTGATTTTGAGCCTATTGCTGCTATTGGCATTAAAATTTGGACAATGCAAGAAGGCATATTGTTCGACAATATTTTGATAGAAAGTGACGAGAAGGTAGCAAAAGCATACAGGCAAACCAACTAGATGTAAGACCCCAAATTTTATGAAATGAAAGTATTCAATTTTTTTATAATTATTATTTTATTTAGTAAATGGTTAAATTGATAAAGGGTTAAAGTTAAGGGTGATATTTGAAAATTTTTGCAAAGTAAGCAAGTTGATATAAAATATTAATTTGGTCGGAGAATATTCTTTTTGTCAGGGAATATCCGTACGACGACACCATCATTGGTGGACCCCACAACGGAATAACTGTCAGAGTTAGAAAACGACAGAATTATCTTTTTATAAAAATAACTGCAAAAATTTTACCGTTGAACTACCCAGTGATAAAAGTACAGTAATACGCATGGTTGCATAGTAGCACACGGTATTGATTATTGATACTTACGTGAGAAGTCACTCAATTATACTCAATTATTGCTACAGTAATTGATGCATAATATCTCTCATATTATTGATTCAATTATTGTCACAGTATCAATATTTTATATTATTAAATCAATAATTGTGACGGCATATTTATTCATATTATTATTTGCAATATTGACGATGTCTAGAAAGTTCTGTCGAGGAGAGGTTTGGTCACTAATTTCTGGCGATGATAGGAAGAAATCCTTATCGGAAAGTCCCTGCTTTCACAGGAGCGATCTGGTTGATAAATATTGTGAGTTATAATATTAATGAATAAAGGTTGTTAAAAATATTGAGGAGTTTTTTTAGGAAGTATTTATTGTAAATTTTACCAACCCTCATAACACATTTTTCAAAATAGTGTGTGGTATCAAAATTTACAAAAATACTATAATCCTCAATATTTTTAACAATCTTTATTCATATTATTATAACTCACAATATTTAACAACCAGGTCGTTCCCAGGAAAGAGGAGGCTTTCCAATAAGGATTTCTCCCTATTGGCGCGCAATTAAGTGACCAAACCTCTCCTCGACAAAACTTTCTAGAAATTATCAATATTGAAAATAATAATATGAATAACTGTATCGTCTCAATTATTAATTTAATAATATATAAAATATTGTCAATAATTGAATCAAATAACGTGAGATACTATGCAACAATTACTATAGCAATAATTGAACAAAACTGAGTGACTTCTCACGTAAGCATCAATAATCAATATCGTGTGCTACTATGCAACCACGCCAGACATCGTATTTTTAACACCGGTATTTCAACAGCTTAACGGTAAAACTTTCATTTTATTTTTTTAAAAAAGATATTTCGCTCGTTTTCATCATTAAATATAATTACATTGTGGGGTCCACTATTGATTGTGCCGTCGTACGAATATTCCCTGTTAAAACGAATATTCCCCGACCAATCGAATATCATATAATAACTTCCATACTTTGCAAAATTTATAAATATTACCCACAACTATTATATCAAATTCATTCCATAATATTCAAAAATGATATTTATAAAAAAATCATCTTTATTCATCACTACATGTGCTAGCTTATAACTTAGTTTTATTTCCCTTTCATCACTACATGTGCTAGCTTATCGCACTTATAATTTACTCTGTGTGTATCACACCATTACCACATACCACACGGTTAAACATTACTCATCTAAGTTCTTAGACTTAGAATATGCATATAGCCTTCGTTCATCATTTTGTGAGCATACACACATGGTATACATTACATATTTAGTTCTTATACAAACTTATTTCGGTCCCATCATAACATAATACAAATCATTGGTCATTATACACTTCAAATATCATCTTACGTTATATTATATCATTTCAAAGAATCAAATCCCAACATTCCATCATAGTTTAAAAAAATAGAAAATATAATTTTCTAGGGTACTTTTGGGATTTTATGAATCTTTGTAATGAACTTTTAACTTCCAAGTCTTTTACAAGCTTTTAGACCATGCATCATAATATTTTATTCCATAGTTAGTCAACTGAAACAACCTCTTATGGCTTCTCAAGATAGTGCCTCAAAAATGGGTGTTTTACATTTTCACTCTACTATCAACTGCAACAGAAGTGAATTTTTAGGCCACTTTGATGATATTTTTGGACTTTATGGGTTAGCCCATTTGATCTCATGTTTGTGCAAGCATTTAGATCATATATCATATAATTTTTCTATGGGTTTGGTTTCTTGAATTCAGTTATGGAAGTTAACCATAATTGAGCACAAACTAGGGTGTTTACCCATTTTCACTCTACTATCTTCACTCTACAATTTGCACTTTACGATTTCGAGAGTCATTCTACGATTGATGGAACCACTCTACGTTGGTAAGGTTCGCCTACAATTTCCAGAATTCATTTTACGATTGCAGAGTTCACTATATGATTTTTAGGGTTCACTCTACGATTGCAGAGTTCACTCTACAATTTGCAGAGTTCACTCTATGATTTGCACTCTACTACCCAAGTGTAGCAGAATTGAATTTATTGCATACTTTGATGATTTTCTTCAATTTCTTGGTTAAACTTTTGGCTTTACCATCTGGCTCTACTTCTAGACCATATACCAAGGTATTTTAATAAGGGTTTAGTTTCCTCATTCATATCAGTTAGGCCTACTTTAACTGAGGTTCAAACTGGACAGTTTAACACTTTTTCCCCAAAACTGATTTTGATATTTTAGTTGCCTAAGGTCACTTTTATCATCACCTCACTTTGTTTAGTGGTCTATCCAAATTTGGCCTATTAAAGCTCACTTTAGGCTTATAAGATGCACAAGAACTTAGTCTTCTTGTTATCTTTTGCATTAACCATGTTTGGGAATCATTTATAGCATGTATTAGTAGCTTTATATAAGCTCATTACAGTCTTACAAATTCAGGTACTAAAAATTATCCAAAATAGACCACTTTTGGCCTAAAACATTATTTTTAACAAGTCCAATACTCCAAAACAATTTAGACTTGATTTCTTTTAGCTTGTGTAGCTTACTTGTGTTATGTTATAGCTATTGAATCTTGCCTAAAAGGTTCAGGTGCGACATTTCTTCATTCAAGTGTTAGATGACACTTTAAAACATACTTTTCATGACCTTTAAACATGAAAACTGAGTAGTAATCAATATAGACCTAAACTAAGTTAAGGAACAACTCTTAAATGTTGTTTATGAATAGTTTAGAAACTTCTCGCTAACTGTTAATTTTGTTTGTCAAAATTAATTATAGCAGATTAAGTTAAAAATTTAGGGTCGAATGAATGCGTACCTCTTGACGCTCCCTTCTATTGCTAAGATACTGGTGTAAGCTACTGGCTTGCTTTTTCCTCCCATCTCCTCTGTTCACCGACCTATAAGAATTCTTCTTGATTCTTTAATTCTCGACTCACAGTATCACTCTCTTTATTAGAACTAACAATTTCAGCCAGCTCTATAAGGTGTATCAGAGTCTCTATTTATAGGGACAAATTTTGTCCAATCATTGGTCATTACTCAGATCTTTGGATTGCCTCTAACTGAATCAATCGTTGGTTAAAAAAGGTTTGCTGAAAAGTTTATTACCAACTCATTGCTAGGCATACTGCAGAAAATCATTTCAGCCCACATGGGATTAATTTAATCTAAAGTAACATAGGGTGACTGTAGACCATTGGTCTAGTTTGGCTGAGAGTAAGTAATTAGCTATAAAGTCTGCATGTACATAATTTTAATACCATAAGTGAATTACAGCTCACCAAGCCGGTTCCCCTCTTTGGGCTCACTGACCCGGACCCTAGTATCATTGGGTTTGTCTATTACCATCTACACAATTCGTGGGGCTCAAACAACTTATTTGTCATATCTATCAATTTGGGCTAGAAGTCAACTAACTTAACTAACCACTTCAGTTCACTATCTTTATTCCACGAGATTATAAATCCTTCCATGACCCGCAATTAACTTGGTAAATCACATATAATACTAACATAATCAACACTGTTTAATTACCAATCTGATACCAACTATCCTTTGGACCTATGAAAATTCCCTTTTTCATAATTTAATTAAACACTTGAGTTAATTCCTCAAGAATCATTATGTAAGACCCCAACTTATTATAAATAAAATTAAGTTATGGGTAAAATGCGCAAATATTTTAAAGTTGTTATAAAATATTCATTTTTATCGGAGAATATTCGTTTGGTCGTGGAATATTCTTACCGCTTGAGAATATTCGCATGCACGCAGCCAATTTTGAATGTGTGTGGGACCCATAACTAAAAAACGATTGGATGAAGAAAATGACAAGTATAAGTTGTTTATAAATAACGGC
The DNA here is from genome assembly GCA_020205615.1 of Panax quinquefolius. Lineage (NCBI taxonomy): Eukaryota > Viridiplantae > Streptophyta > Magnoliopsida > Apiales > Araliaceae > Panax > Panax quinquefolius. The sequence goes on from CM035164.1 coordinate 20,583,031, forward strand.
GTAGTTGTTACTGCTATTATCTTGTTGGAATACCCGGTGGTTAAAACACAAGAATACTGCCGTTGTTGCCAAAGATAATACACAAGTATTGCACAAATTATTGATTCTTACTACGGGAAGGCACTACTTAATAATTGTTACAATAATTACTGTTCAGTATTTTATTTTATTGATTCAATAATTGCTACATTGATATTTTATATTACTGTTGTTTTAATAATTGTCACTACACAGTATATTTCATTATCGGAGCAATAATTCATATTATCTGAATAATATTATTAGATAACATTATTGGCAATGTCTAGAAAGTTTTGTCTAAGGAGATGTTTGGTCACCTAATTGCGCACCAGTAAGGATAAATCCTTATTGGAAAGCCTCTGCTTTCCTGGGAACGGCCTGGTTGCCAGTATTGTGATTCTGTAATATTATATGATAAGGAAAATATTCATTTTATGTGGATATAGATGGAGAAAATTTTTAATGTGACGATTGTTTAAAATTAATATTGTGACGCCCCCAAAATTAGGTATACGCCACCCATCTTGGTTCGCCACTTACATGGTACAGAATTCAAATACAACTTACTAATATAATTGTCGTGTACAATACGACAAAACATCAACTGTAAGTTTGAATACAATTATTGTCTACTAGAGATTATACAAACTCAAAAGGAGTCCTCATTACAATTATTATCACACTATTTCACAAAATAGTGAGGACTACTAATGCTATCCTCTGGACCATCACTCCGCTCCCCGACTAGTCCCAAATATATTCTCATTTCAAGAGAACGGTGAAAAGAAAGGGTGAGCTCAACTAGCCCAGTAAGAAATATTATGACTAAGATAATGCAGAATAAATTATCATTAGCCTCCAACAATGTTAAACTGATAAAATACAATAGACATCAAGTTTAACTGCAGCGGAACAAGCAATCCATTAAAAGAGTCAAGTAGAGAATAGAATCTACTATCTTTTATGATTTAAAAAGTTTTTCATCACTTTTATCGCTGAGACTCAGCTCAATAAATAATCCACATCATTAAATCATCCCTGCACTACAGGCCAAGGATATTCTTTAGTATCACGACCACGAATTATCCATGCACTACGGGCCAAAGATAATCGTGTTTTCATCAACGGTCCTGATCATGCCATAAAACAATTCATCTTTGCTCCCTTGGCCGAAGAGAATCCATAGCCATAATCATACCAAAAACTGTCCATCAATGCACTACAGACCAATGAGGACTTTTAATTTTCACATCATTTGTAATATTACTACCATGATTATACTCAATAATCCTCGGTCATAATCATACCAAGTCCATCTATGCACTACAGGCCACAGATGACTTTCAACATAACATAAACGTGAGGATGATGACAGTGATATAAGAATTTAATTAAACAAGTTCAAGAATTAATTTATCTAGGAACTGATAACGTCCAAATTGTCAACATTATACTGCTTTGTAGAGTAAAATTCAAGAATGCTCGAAGAATATTTCCATGAAAAGATATCGGATGAAGCCTTGAATATCAAGGATATTCCACTAATTTCATGGAGTATAGAAGTCAAAACTTTAACCAACCGAGTATAATAAAGAATGGAATAACAAAAGAAATCACCATGCATGCGGTACTTGCGATAGACAAAGTTATTCCAATGAATAATAATAATCTTACCAAGTCGTGTGAAATTACACCGACAGTGATGTTCCAACAAAATAATAAATGATGGAACCAGTCCCATATAGCATGCATGTGATATTCCGACGTAATAATAAAGACGGAATAATAAAAATGGAACCAGTCCCACAGATATAGATGCATACATGATATTCCGACGCTAATAATAAAGACGAATAATAGAAGAATGTCACCAAGTATAGTGTAGCCAGCGTATACAAAGTTATTCCAATGTAACAATAAAGAAATGGAATAATGTAAGTTCTCTTCTTGAATACAAAAGAATAATATCCCTTACTGTTAAATAATACTTGATATAAGAGTAGTGAAGTAGCAGAAAACTTTTCTTCTATCTCTCTATAATTTCTCTCTCTAGAGTTCAGTGAATTCATAAGAAAATAATGAAGGAATGAGATTCTATTTATAGGAAAATGGAATGCATAGAATTAATCCATGAACGGTCCAGATTGATTTACTTTAATCTAACGGTCCATATTTAAAGAAAAATCTTTTAAATAAAATATAATATATTCTATTTATATAAAAAGATTTTTACTATGCAAACACTATCGCAAACACTATGCAAACACTATGCATAATAAAATATAATATATTATATTTATAGAATAACTTTAATAAAGTATTCTATTTTATATAAAAGATTTTACTATGCAAAATACTATGCATAATAGAATATAATATATTCTATTTATAGAATAACTTTAATAAAGTATTCATTTTATATAAAAGATGTTTCTATTTTATTACGTGAATAAAACAAAACTTCTAAATCAACAATAATTGAATCAAATAATGTGAGATACTATGCAGCAACTATTGTAGCAATAATTGAACAAAACTGAGTGACTTCTCACATAAATATCAATAATCAATATCGTATGCTACTATGCAACAACGCGTATTACTGTACTTTTACTACCGAGTAGTTCAACAGTATCAATGGTAAAACTTCCATCGTTATTTTTAATAAAATATTTTTGTCGTATTCTCAATCCGACAATAATTTCGCTAATGGGGGGTCCAATTAATGATTGTGCTTCGCATTTAATATTTCCTGCTTAAAACGAATATTCCCCACCAATCGAATATAATATGACAACTTACATACTTTGCAAAATTTATAAATATTACCCACAACTATAACATTATCTCAAATTCACACCATAATATAAAAAAAAATTATTTCGAGAAAATTAATTCTTTATTCATAAAATTTGGGGTTTTACAATCTCCCCTCCTTATGGAATTTCGCCCTCGAAATTTACGTGCATTACTGGTATGCCTTAATGTGAGGATACCTTGAATTCATTTCGATTCTAACTCTTGAGGTATAACCCTCGAGTGTTGGATACGATTCTTCTTATCTAAGATTTTAACACGAGATCTCATACGTTAAATCATCCGCTATCTCGTTCGATTCTAAATTAATAATGTGGTTCGGGTCATCCACATATTTACGTAACATTGATACGTTAAAAACGTTATGAGCACGCCGACATACTTGGCGGTAAAAGCGAGTCTATAAGCCACGCCCTACTCAATCGAGGATTTCAAATGGGCCAATTAAATCGAGGGTTGAGATTTCCTCTCAAAGAACTCTTGCTTCTAGAATAACGCCTCTTGAACCTTCTTCTTCACATTCATCGATTCGGGTATGTAACTTGAGCGTCTTTAACTTTATCGATTAAAGTCGATTTTACTCGTATATTCGTTATCTTCACGTGGGTCCCTAGAGTCTTTAACTCTATCTTCATCATTTGCAAGTTATACTGAAATGAGTCTTTGTGTTAACAACATCGCACTTATAAACGCATACGATCTTCTACTCAACACGTCAGCTACCACGTTCGCTCTTCCACGATGATATTAAATAGTACGATCGTAATCTTCAACAGCTCGAGTCAACGTCTTTGGCGCATATTACGTTCGTTTTAGTTGAAGAAATACTAGAGGGTTTATGAAATGGATTTTTGTACTGGGATCAATACAAAATTCGATTTCACGCTCTAGGGTTGGCTAGGAAGTCTTCAAGAATACGTCAAGAGATTTATTAATGATAGAAATATCATTCAAAACTGTTACTCTCATCCAAGACTTCGATAGTACGTCACATTGATACCAACTGTGACTTCTATCCCTTAACCTAGATAGCACCTCACAATGATACCTATCGACTTGTCATCGTCATTCACGACGTCGCCTACAGAAAGTCTGGCTTCGGTGCATTCCACACAAGGAAGTCATCAACAAAAAGATCAGGGCCCTTTACTTATGGCTTGATATTGTTTAGGTTTTATGAAAATCAAAGTAGCAATCAAATTGCAAAATTTAGCGGAAGCGAAATAAAATCAGATTTTAAAAATTTTTCACAAACCAATTACCCGGATCATCCTTTATGCATATTATTAATTAAACGAAGAATAAGAAATTATGAAATCATACCCTTGTAGAAACGAGCTTCCTCAGGTACGAGTTCACCTCCTACTTCTCCGCGATCTCCTTGAATCTCCGGGTAGATTCCTTCCTTTGATCAATGTAAGCCACCCAAATGTATAGCCTCTATAGGTGATCCACCAAAGAAGAATAATTATCAAGAAGAAGGGATGTTGGCTCAAACCCTAGTTTTTCCTATCTGTATAAGAAAAAGGGGGCGTACTCTCCAACTCTAGGAATTACGTATATCTGATATCTAATATAAGACTCTCTTATAAAGATATCATGTAACCTATTTTAATTAAAATAAGGTATTATTTATTTAATTAAACTCTTTTAATTAAATGGGCTCCCTAATCCTATTAGGGTAATTAATTAAACTCTTTTAACTAATTTTCCTTCCTAATCCAATTAGGAATAAATGAGAGTACTTATATTAAATTAATTCCTAAACCTTTTAGAAATTAAAATAATAATAATTGTAATAATATTAATAAGACTCCTCTTATTAATTTATATTTAATATTTCTAAAATATTAAATAATAAATATTAAGCTATTTAATTTATTCTATCACCATAGATTAAATTAAATATACTTAACATATTATTACAATTATGTCATTAACTTCTTAAATAATTATTCTTCCTTTTATGGTGTGACCCTTTAGGTTCTCCATATTAAACCTAGGTTGTGAATAAATCAATTAGAACAATTCTAATCTCATTTAAATAAATAAATTAAACAAATAATTTATTTAAATAAATAATATTTATTCTACAATAGGGATAAGCCTCCTAGCGATCAACGACTTTCCGGATAATATAGATTTCAACATTAATCATAAAAGAACCTTTGAGTAAATAGTTACTGCATAATTCAATCCTTCCACCATACAATTTCCAATTAAATATAAGACATGGAATTCTTCACAAGTCTTATTTTATTTCATTATATGTATTTCGATTCCTAAATGCACAACTCTAATGAATGCAAATTAGAAACTACTTTCTAATTTCATTCCACCTTAACCAAGGATTCTCGGGTTGTCATTTATCGAATCACATAGACATTTCTCCTTTTACTAGAAGTGGTAGATTCTTTATTGATCATTCATTATCTTCATATATAACTTATTACACCCAAGCATACCCTTTGATATACTCTAAGAGTCTTAAGGAATAAGTCAAAGTGCAATTCATTATATATAAGATACTATGATGATCTCAAGTCTAAGGATCATTTGTACTACTATCACTACGAGAATTCCTATTGACAGTAAGTAAAACTCCATTAGGTATTCCTTAGCGAGTCACGCTCAATGAACTTATTCTCTAATAAGCACCTACATACTTGCTTTAGTGTCTCCACACAAATGATCATGAGATCAATCATCCTCATCCAATGGGCAAGCAACGTATGTACCAATCTATCCGGATTCACTAATCCCCAATTTAGTAATCCAATGATTGGGAACTATTTTAGTTTTAAGCTTTCTAAGAATTTAGATCTCATTAGAATGATCATCATCATTATTCTAAAAGCGTTGCTTAAAACTATGGGTTTATCACATATTATTAAAACAAAGACCATGTAGATAATAAATGCCTTTAATAAATAATTCTTTTATTAATAAATAAATAAGATTGATTACACAGTATATGCTTTATCATCATACATGATTGGCTTGTATGCATAATACTTTTAATCTCCCACTTGCACTAAAGCCAATCGTCGTGGTATCTCATACCCATCTTCTCTAAGTGACGATCAAACTGTTGTTGTGTTAACGCTTTAGTAAATGGATCTGCAATATTGTCTTGAGAGTCCACACGCTCCAGGGTGACGTCTCCTCTTTCAATGATCTCTCTGATCAAATGAAATCGCCATGACACGTGTTTGGATTTACGATGAGACTGGGTTCCTTAGCTTTACGCAATGTACTCCAAAGGTTGTCACGTAATAAAGGCACCGGTCCTTTAATGCTAGGAACCACACCAAGTTCGGTAAATGAACTTCTTCATCCAAACGACTTCCTTTCGCGCCTTCACTTGCAGCCTATGTACTCTGCCTCATCATTTGAATCAAAGAATCGTTTCACGCTTGGAACTTTTCCAACTCATCTGCGCCACCGCTTTAAGGTAAACACATACCCCAAACGCATTTCTCATCATCTTGGTCTGCTTTGAAAACTTGAGTCTGTGGAAGCCTTCTAGTTTTAATTCGCACCCACCGTAGACAAGAAATACATCCTTAGTTCTTCTTAAGTACTTTAGGATATTTTTCACTTTGCCTTCCAAAGGTTCTTCTCTGGGATTCGATGATATCTCGCTTGTTACACTAAGTGCATGAGTGACATCTGGTCTAGTACATATCATACCGCATACATGATAGATCCTATTCTTTGAAGCATAAGGAATCTTACTCATACAGCTTCTCTCCTCGTGTCTTTGGGGCTTGTTTCTTGGAGATGTATTCCATGGCTCATCGGCATGAGACCTCTTTTGGAATCTTCCATGCTAAACCTTTTTAGCATCAAGTCAATGTCATCGCCTTGGGACAAGCCAAGCATCCTATTAGATCTATCTCTATAGATCTTTATCCCCAAAATATAGGATGCTTCTCCCAAGTCCTTCATGGAGAAGTGTTTAGATAACTTGATTTTAATTGTTTGCGAAGATAGAATATCATTCCCTATCGGTAATATATCATCAACATATAATACAAGGAATGAAACAGTATCTCCACTAACCTTCTTGTACACACATGGTTCATCCTCATTTTGATAAAATCAAACTTTTTGATTGTCTCATCAAAACGGATGTTCCACCTACGAGAAGCTTGCTTTAATCCATAAATGGATCGTTGAAGCTTATGAGACTTGATTTGTTCCAACCTTTGAAACAAATCCTCTCGGGTTGTGTCATATACACATCCTCCTCAAGTTTCCCATTGAGGAAGGCCATTTTCACGTCCATCCGCCAGATTTACGTAGTCATGGTAAGTCGCGATCGCAAGCAAAATCCGAATGGACTTGAGCATTGCTCTTTGGTGAGAAGGTTTCGTCATAGTCAACTCCTTGTCTTTGTTTGAAACCTTTTGCAACCAATCGGGCCTTATAGGTCTCTACCTTGCCGTCTACTCCGGTCTTTCTTTTAAAGACCCATTTACACCCAATAGGCTTAATGCCTTCGGTGGTGAGACCAAAGTCCATACTTGGTTCTCATCATGTGAGTCCATCTCGGTTTCATGGCTTCTTGCCACTTCTCCGAGTCTTTACTACTCATAGCACTGCTCGTAATTCAATGGATCATCATCATCTATGATCGTACCTCATTGTCATCTTCTATGACAAGTCCATACCGTCTGGTATCTTTGGTACTCTTCCGTTTGAATAATAGGTGTGTACGTAGGAATCTCTACTTGGTTAGGTACCTCACTTTGATCTCAGTAGTATTTTGTGGATCTTGAACCTCTTCAAGATATATCTTACTCTCATCGACCCTTCAAGGATAAACTCCTTTTCCAAGAAGGCAACATGTTTCGAACAAACACCTTTTGATCACTTGGATGATAGAAATAATACCCGATGTTTCTTTAGGGTATCCCACAAATCTACATTTGTCGATCTAGTCTGCAACTTATCGCTTTCAAACCTTTTGACATAAGTTTGGACAACCCCAAGTCTTAACATGCTTAAGATTTGGTTTCTCCCCATCCATAACTCATATAGGGTCTTGGGGAACGGATTTTGTAGGTACCTTGTTAAGTAGGTATGCAATTAGATTCTAGGGCATATCCCCGGAAAGGAAACCGGAAGGTCGGTAAAGCTCATCATAGATCGAACCATGTCCAACAATGTTCGATTTCTCCTTTAGATACACCATTCATCTGTGGGCGTCCCCGGTGGAGTCCATTGTGAGATTATACCATTTTCTTTGAGACAATTGAGAAACTCACCACTTAAGTATTCTCCTCCTCGATCGGATCAAAGAATCTTAATACTCTTACCAGTTTGCTTCTCAACTTCACTTCGAACTCTTTGAACTTTTCAAATGATTCGATTTGTATTTCATTAAATACACATATCCAAATCTTGAGTGGTCGCCAAATGAATGTAATAAAATAAGAATACCCTCCTCGTGCGATGCGTTGTCATAGGTCCACATACATCCGTGTGTACCAACGCTAACAACTCAGAACTCTTTCTCCTTTTCCACTAAAAGGAGATTTAGTCATTTTACCCATGAGACAAGATTCACAGTTGGATATGATTCATAATCGAGATAGCTCTAGAGCCCATCTTTATCTTAACTTGGATAATCTTGTTTCATTAATATGACCGGAGTCTCTGAAAGTACCACATGAAGGTATAATTAACATCATCTCTTTTCCTTTTATTAGTTTGTTCAATTTGAAATATATTTTCATGCAAGTCAAGTATATAAAGTCCATTTCGCAAATTACCAACACCATATAAAACATTATCATTATAAATAGAACAACCGTTGTTCTTTATTATAATATTAAAACCATCCATATCCAATACAAGAGATTGAAATAATGTTTCTAATGATATTTGGAACAAAATAACAATTATTTAAATTAATGAACTTGCCTCAGAAGCGTGCTAAACAATAAGTCCCTACAACCTAATGCAACAACCTTTGCTCCATTTCCCACTCGTAGACGCGACCTCATCCTTGCTTAGCTTTCTACTTGACCCGATCCTCTCGATATTATTACATATGTGAGAACCACATCCGGTATCCAATACCCAAGTAGAAGATTGACTTTCGAAAAAATTAATTTCAATCATAAACAAACCTTGATTAGGATTCAAGCTTCTCAAGCTTCTTCCGCTTTTGTTACGCGAGATAATCCTTGCAGTTCCTCTTCCAATGACTTTGGTTTATTGCAATGGAAGTAAATTCCTTTGCTAATTGGATCGAGTTTCTTTTGATCTTTCACTTTCGCTTTTCCCTTAGCCTTCTTGGATTTCTTCCTTTCGTAAGATACCTTGGGCCTCTTCCTTTTCTTGGAAGAATCATCCACCAATGAGACATGGTTCTTCTTGGATGGGAAGTGACCTTCAAAGCAGCTTTCAACATGTTAAGTAATTCGTGCAAGTGACATCCAACTTGTTCATGTGAAAATTCACAACAAATTGTGAGAAGGTGTCCGGGAGTGACTGCAAGACTAAATCTTGACTCAACTCCCCATCCATGACGAACCCCAAGTTTGTCAAGACGCTCAATCAGATTGATCATCTTTAGGACATGAGTCTCAATTCAGTAGTGCCCTCGGTCATCCGAGATCGAAAAGAGCTCCTTAGATATTTCATATCTAGCAGTCCTACTTTGCTCACCATACAACTCTCGAAGGTGCAGTAGCATAGTAGGAGCATCCATGTTTTCATGCTGACGCTGAAGCTCGTTACTCATGGATGCGAGCATGATGCATTGAGCCACAGATGCATCATCTTGCCTGTGACGACCCCAAAATAGGTCCAATCAATCCAACCCATTCTGAGTCGCCAAATACATGGTACAGAAACAACTACAACTTTATTATCACAACAATAAAACTGTGAGTTTAAATACAAATATTATCTTCTAGACAATATTTATACTCAAATAAATCCTCATCACATTTATTGATACATTATTTTACAATAATGGTGAGGACTACTAAACAACTCTCTCTAGAACCTTCATTCCATACCCCGACTAGTACTCGCTACATTCTCGCCTCCCCGAGAAGAAAAATGGAACAACAAGGAAAAGGGTGAGCTCAACTAGCCCAAAGAAGAATGTTATGACTAAGATAATATACAACAAATTATCGTTAGTCTCCAACAGAGGAAAAATCGATAGAATACAATGTACAACAAGTTTCGAGATCAATATTCGCAGCGGAAATAATAATTCATAGAAGAGTTACGTAGAGAATGAAATCTACTATAATCTATGAATTTAACAGTCCATCATCAATATTTTATCCCTGTAACATCAATCAATATTCATCTCAAATCAAATATTCATCTTTGCACTACAGGCCAAAGATATTCTTCAGAAATCATTCATCTTTGCACTACAGGCCAAAGATATTCAATAATATCATCATTTAAGACTGAGGATGATGAAAAATATTTTTAAAGAACGAATCCAGTGAAATAAATGACAAGGATTAAGGATTAAGGATTCGTACTTTGTTTTATCCATGTCCAACAATACCTCAAAAATAATCATAGTGGTGTAAAATTCAAGAATGATCAAAACATGGATACAATCAAAGCTAGTATCCAAAATAGATATTTTGGACGAAAAGAAAAATTTTCATTTTTCTATTGAATAGTCTTAGTATTAAGTGAATAGTGGTCAGTATCGTGAATAATGTCGTATCGTGAATAGTAACTCAGACACCAAAAGATAGAAATTCCACAAAAAAACATCTTCACGCTTCATGAATAGTACTCGTGAATAGTAACTCGTGAATAGTAACTCATGAATAGTAACTTCGTGAATAGTAACTCATGAATAGTAACAATCGACATGAAAAAGTTCCAAATTTGATAAAAAGTACCAACCAATATTTCAAAGATAATGATATTGAAGAATTAATATCATTTGAGAAGAAAAACAACATCCCTTACCTCAAAGAATCGAGACTTGGAAGGAAAGGCTCAAGTGATCTTTGAATGAAACTTGTCTTAACAAAGAACTCTCAAAGTATCTAAATACTCACAAAATACGCTCAATAATATAGAGAAAAAGAGAGAAAACTTTGTTTACGGTGTGATTTTCAATTCTAACTTAGCCCTCTATTTATAGGAAAATGTTAGCCCTAAAGGCAGACTTGACTTTTCTTTACTGATGGCTTTACACTACTATTGCCACCCACCACATTTGAAATAAAATTCAGCACATTTCTTCACCAACCACAAGTGGGGCCCACTCAATTCTAGAATTTTCCACCAAAATCAATTATAAACCTAATTTCCTAATCCGACACCTCTTAAAATTCACAACAAATCATTCGTGCATTTTTAACGGTTCAAAATTTGTTGACATATACTCAACTTATGTATGTATAACATACCCAAAAATTACCACAATCCAACGGTTTGATTAAAAATTATAACCCCATAATATATCTCAAAACCCCGATTTGATTTTTAATACCTCAATCCGATAAAATACTTGATAAAACACCTCAACAATAATTTCTTCATTTATAACCACATAAATAAATCCATCATTTATATCCACATAAAATAAATATTTCCTTATCATATGAATCAATAATTAATTATTCACAAATAATATTACGAATCACAATTATGACAACCAGCCGCTCCTCAGAAAGAGGGGCTTTCCAATAAGGATCTCTCATCATCAAGGCCAATTAAGTGACCAAACCTCTCCTTGATGCAGAACTTTCTAGACATTGCCAATAATGTTATCTAATAATTTTATTCAAATAATATGAATTATTGATCCGATAATGGGAAATACTTGTGCATTGACAATTATTGAACAACAATAATATAAAATATCAACGCAATTAATTATCGAATCAATAAAATAAAATATTGAGCAATAACTCATGTGTGAAATTATTGAGTAGTGCCATCTTTACGTAAGGATCAATAATTCAACAATCTTCGCAATACCGTAGTATTCTTTGTGCAACCACGCGTATTCATCGTTTTTAACCAATCGGGTATTCCAACAGTCTTAAATTGGTAAATAACTACGCCAGTTATTTTTAACCAACCAAACTTTGTCGCTTTCCCTCATCCAATCGCTTTCGTTATGGGGGCCCACATACATCGCTACTGCGTCGCATTTAATATTCCCTAAGCGATCATTTAATATTCCACGACCAAACGAATATTCCCCACAAAATGAATATTTTATAACCACTTGTTTATTTTGAAATATTTATGTATTTAACCCTTAACTATCCACATTAATCAAATCAACCCTTACTATTTCAAAATAATAAATAAAGGAAATTCTTTTTTATTTAAAAAAAATTTTGGGGTCTTACATTGCCACTGTTTAAAAGTAGCAATCTCTTCCTCGGAGGTCATCTCTGCAACTTTTTGCAGTGCAGGCAAATTTAGGACATAAGAAATCTTTTCAAAGAAGAGAACAATTCTCGATTCCTTAACCATCCGTGTAGTTCTGGTCCTATCCATTTGTTAAGATCAAGTATGCTACTGCAGATGAAATTAGTGAATGTGACATTTTCAAAATTACGCATGTAAAAAGATAATATTTTAGCAAACATTCATTTAATTAATTACCAAAATAAATTAGGTCTTATTTTATATTGGTATCTCCCACTATTTTCTTCAAACTATATTACCCTCATTTATATAGTTCTAAGAAAATCTAATTAAAGTTTTTTTAGTGAGAATAAGGATCCCATTTCAAATATATATAGCCTTGTGGTGACACAACAAACTATATATAAATAAATAGGTAGACAACTCCTTGTCAATTACATCAACATGTAACTCCTTATGTTTTGCCTCTTAGATTATTTTGATCAAGTGGTGACACATCCGAATCAAAATTATCTAAGTTAAGTCCAACCTAGCACTTCCATATATTCAAAAAGAAAATATCGCCCTTTGTGGTGACACAACAAAACAATATTGTTCAATTTTCTTTATAAGCATCAAATGTGATAAATTAACATCTTAAATACTTAATACTTGCCTTGTGGTGACACAACAAACTCATATTAAATATTTAATACTCTATTAATTTTATCATGCTAGAAAGCGACGTTCGATATTCTAAATATCTTTGAGCGCTTAAGACTTAATATATAAAAACTTTGAGGATTTGTTATTATTTGTCTCATCTTGTTTAAGCGCATGCAAATATATATATAAAATACGCGTCGTATTATTAAACATGCGAAGCATGTTTGCATAATATATAATATATATAATACTAGCATGCACATATAGAATACTATATTCTACCCTTGATTGATTATGGACTTTTATTCTAGTTTGGTTCCTTTAGAGCCACCAAGTGAACCAAAATGGTCAAACCTAGAGTGCAAAAGAATAAACATTTAAATATAACTATTACATTTAAACCCTGGCTCCATTACAAACTAGGTCTTTTAAGCGCTCCTTGCTCGATGATCTTGGTTCTTGAAAAATTCTAACTAGTCCTATTACATAAACTATTTAATTTAAATAGAAACCTTGATCGTGATCGAGGGAAGTACATAGGAGAGAGATAGAATTTACATCGAGAAGAAAACCGAGAAAAGACGCAGTCTGGTAGACCCCATTTAATAAAACCCATTCATTCAAACATCCAACTAAAATAAATCCAATCATATTGGTCAATTGTCCATAATCAATCCCATTTATTATCATACATATCATCATATGTATCAATAAATAAAATCATTCCATATATATATATGAGTATCATTTAATGGGCAATTTTATGTTGCATGAAATCCAATTTCAAGATTAAAATAAACTCTTTTATTTTAATTATAAAATTATTAAGATTAATATATATATATAACAATTATATATATATATATATATATAATAAAAGTCCTACACTTTTATTAAACCTCCAGCACCTTGCTTACAATTCCTTGATCCTCGATCAACGTGGTGGCTAAAATAAATCTAGACAAGAGGTGCTAACAATTATTATATATATATATATATATATATATAATAACAGCCACACGGATTCCTTGAAAATAAAAAATGATTGCCATGTTATATGATATAACAGCAGGCGTTGTTGTTTTTTTTTTTTTTTTTTAAATGTCGTCCCACGTGATTTTCATGTAATCAAATTACATCACTGCCATACGGATAGCCATGCATGGAGTATGATTAAAGCTTCGGTTTATATATATATAATATATATATATAAAGTGAATAACACAAAAAAGGTTACACAAAAAAAGGTTAAACCGGACTCCGCCTAAAAAAAAGATTACCGAATTCAAAAAGATTCCGCAAAAGATGTCGGCATTCTTTTTTTTTTTTTTTTTTTTAAATAATAATTTTATACAACAAATTATGTGCCCAATAAATTATTCAAAATACATACCCATACATATATGGAATCAAAATAATTAATAATTCGCATAAAGTTTGGCTCATGATACCACTGTTTAGGTTTTATGAAAATCAAAGTAGCAATCAAATTGCAAAATTTAGCGGAAGCGAAATAAAATCAGATTTTAAAAAATTTTCACAAACCAATTACCCGGATCATCCTTTATGCATATTATTAATTAAACGAAGAATAAGAAATTATGAAATCATACCCTTGTAGAAACGAGCTTCCTCAGGTACGAGTTCACCTCCTACTTCTCCGCGATCTCCTTGAATCTCCGGGTAGATTCCTTCCTTTGATCAATGTAAGCCACCCAAATGTATAGCCTCTATAGGTGATCCACCAAAGAAGAATAATTATCAAGAAGAAGGGATGTTGGCTCAAACCCTAGTTTTTCCTATCTGTATAAGAAAAAGGGGGCGTACTCTCCAACTCTAGGAATTACGTATATCTGATATCTAATATAAGACTCCTCTTATAAAGATATCATGTAACCCTATTTTAATTAAAATAAGGTATTATTTATTTAATTAAACTCTTTTAATTAAATGGGCTCCCTAATCCTATTAGGGTAATTAATTAAACTCTTTTAACTAATTTTCCTTCCTAATCCAATTAGGAATAAATGAGAGTACTTATATTAAATTAATTCCTAAACCTTTTAGAAATTAAAATAATAATAATTGTAATAATATTAATAAGACTCCTCTTATTAATTTATATTTAATATTTCTAAAATATTAAATAATAAATATTAAGCTATTTAATTTATTCTATCACCATAGATTAAATTAAATATACTTAACATATTATTACAATTATGCCATTAACTTCTTAAATAATTATTCTTCCTTTTATGGTGTGACCCTTTAGGTTCTCCATATTAAGCCTAAGTTGTGAATAAATCAATTAGAACAATTCTAATCTCATTTAAATAAATAAATTAAATAAATAATTTATTTAAATAAATAATATTTTCTCTGATAGGGATAAGCCTCCCTAGCGATCAACGACTTTCCGGATAATATAGATTTCAACATTAATCATAAAAGAACCTTTGAGTAAATAGTTCTGAAATCAATTCAATCCTTCCACCATCTGATTTCCAATTAAATATAAGGCATGGAATTCTTTGTCAAGTCTTATTTTATTTAATTATATGTATTTTGATTCCTAAATGCACAACTCCTAATGAATGCAAATTAGAAACTACTTTCTAATTTCATTCCACCTTAACCAAGGATTCTGGGGTTGTCATTTATCGAATCACATAGGACATTTCTCCTTTTACTAGAAGTGGTAGATTCTTTATTGATCATTCATTATCTTCATATATAACTTATTACACCCAAGCATACCCTTTGATATACTCTAAGAGTCTTAAGGAATAAGTCAAAGTGCAATTCATTATATATAAGATACTATAATGATCTCAAGTCTAGGATCATTTGTCTTACTATCACTACAGAAATTCCTATTGACGGTGTAAGTAAAACTCCATTAGGTATTCCTTAGCGAGTCACGTTCAGTGAACTTATTCTCTAATAAGCACCTACATACTTGCTTTAGTGTCTCCACACAAATGATCATGAGATCAATCATCCTCATCCAATGAGCAAACAACGTATGTACCAATCTATCCGGATTCACTAATCCCCAATTTAGTAATCCAATGATTGGGAACTATTTTAGTTTTAAGCTTTCTAAGAATTTAGATCTCATTAGAATGATCATCATCATTATTCTAAAAGCGTTGCTTAAAACTATGGGTTTATCACATATTATTAAAACAAAGACCATGTAGATAATAAATGCCTTTAATAAATAATTCTTTTATTAATAAATAAATAAGATTGATTACACGAGTATATGCTTTATCATCATACATGATTGGCTTGTATGCATAATACTTTTAATCTCCCACTTGCACTAAAAAGCCAATCGTCGTGGTATCTCATACCCATCTTCTTCTAAGTGACGATCAAGCTATTTTTGTTGTGTTAACGCTTTAGTAAATGGATCTGCAATATTATCTTGAGAGTCCACACGCTCTCGGTGGCGTCTCCTCTTTCAATGATCTCTCGATCAAATGAAATCGCCGCATGACACGTGTTTGGATTTACGATGAGACACAGGGTTCCTTAGCTTGCGCAATGACTCCGGTGTTGTCACGGAATAAAGGCACCGGTCCTTTAATGCTAGGAACCACACCAAGTTCGATAATGAACTTCTTCATCCAAATGACTTCTTTCTGCGACTTCACTTGCGACTATGTACTACTGCCTTTGTCATTTGAATCGAAAGAATTGTCTTTGCTTGGAACTTTTCCAACTCAACTGCGCCACCGTTTAAGGTAAACACATACCCAAAAGCGGTTCTTGTCATCTTGGTCTGCGTTTGAAAACTTGAGTCTGTGAAGCCTTCTAGTTTTAATTCGGACCCACAAGTGAACAAGAAATACATCCTTAGTTCTTCTTAAGTACTTTAGGATATTTTTCACTTTGCCTTCCAAAGTGTTCTTCTCTGGATTCGACCGATATCTGCTTGTTACACTAAGTGCATGAGCAACATCTGGTCTAGTACATATCATCTGGTACATGATAGATCCTATTCTTTGAAGCATAAGGAATCTTACTCATACTGGTTTCTCTCCTCAGTGTCTTTGGGGCTTGTTTCTTGGAGAGATGTATTCCATGGCTCATCGGCATGAGACCTCTTTTGGAATCTTCCATGCTAAACCTTTTTAGCATCAAGTCAATGTACGTTCCTTGGGACAAGCCAAGCATCCTATTAGATCTATCTCTATTGATCTTTATCCCCAAAATATAGGATGCTTCTCCCAAGTCCTTCATGGAGAAGTGTTTAGATAACCAGATTTTAATTATTTGCGGCATAGGAATATCATTCCCTATCGGTAATATATCATCAACATATAATACAAGGAATGAAACAAATATCTCCCACTAACCTTCTTGTACACACACATGGTTCATCCTCATTTTGATAAAATCAAACTTTTTGATTGTCTCATCAAAACGGATGTTCCACCTACGAGAAGCTTGCTTTAATCCATAAATGGATCGTTGTAGCTTACTGAGACTTGATTTGTTCCAACCTTTAAAACAAATCCCTCGGTTTATGTCATATACACATCCTCCTCAAGTTTCCCATTGAGGAAGGCCGTTTTCACGTCCATCTGCCAGATTTTGTAGTCATGGTAAAATTCGATCGCAAAAACAAAATCCGAATGGACTTGAGCATTGCTACTGGTGAGAAGGTTTCGTCATAGTCAACTCCTTGTCTTTGTTTGAAACCTTTTGCAACCAGTCGGGCCTTATAGGTCTCTACCTTGCCGTCTGCTCCAGTCTTTCTTTTAAAGACCCATTTACACCCAATAGGCTTAATGCCTTCAGGTGGTGAGACCAAAGTCCATACTTGGTTCTCATACATGGAGTCCATCTCGAATTTCATGGCTTCTTGCCACTTCTCTGAGTCTTTACTACTCATAGCTTTGTTAAGTAATTCAATGGATCATCATCATCTATGATCGTACCTCATTGTCATCTTCTATGACAAGTCCATACCGATCTGGTATCTTTGGTACTCTTCCGATTCTGAATAGGGTGTGGTACAGAAGGAATCTCTACTTGGTTAGGTACCTCACTTTGATCTGTAGTATTTTGTGGTTCTTGAACCTCTTCAAGATATATCTTACTCCCACTGACCCCTTCAAGGATAAACTCCTTTTCCAAGAAGGCAGCATGTTTCGCAACAAACACCTTTTGATCGGTTGGATGATAGAAATAATACCCGATGTTTCTTTAGGGTATCCCACAAATCTATATTTGTCGATCTAGTCTGCGACTTATCGTTTTCAAACCTTTTGACATAAAATTTGGACAACCCCAAGTCTTAACATGCTTAAGATTTGGTTTCCTCCCCGTCCATAACTTCATATGGGGTCTTGGGGAAGGATTTTGTAGGTACCTTGTTATGTAGGTATCACAAATGGATTCTAGGGCATATCCCCGAAAGGAAACCGGAAGGTCGGTAAAAGCTCATCATAGATCGAACCATGTCCAACAATGTTCGATTTCTCCTTTCGAGATACACCATTCATCTGTGGCGTCCTGGTGGAGTCCATTGTGAGATTATACCATTTTCTTTGAGACAATTGAGAAACTCACCACTTAAGTATTCTCCTCCTCGATCGGATCGAAGAATCTTAATACACTTACCGGTTTGCTTCTCAACTTCACTTCGAACTCTTTGAACTTTTCAAATGATTCGATTTGTATTTCATTAAATACACATATCCAAATCTTGAGTGGTCGTCGGTGAATGTAATAAAATAAGAATACCCTCCTCGTAAATGCGATTCGTTGTCATAGGTCCACATACATTTGTGTGTACCAACGCTAACAACTCAGTAACTCTTTCTCCTTTTCCACTAAAAGGAGATTTAGTCATTTTACCAATGAGACAAGATTCACGGGTTGGATATGATTCATAATCGAGATAGCTCTGAGGAGCCCATCTTTATCTGACTTGGATAATCTTGTTTCATTAATATGACCAAGTCTACGATTACCACATGAAGGTATAATTAACATCATCTCTTTTCCTTTTATTAGTTTGTTCAATTTGAAATATATTTTCATGCAAGTCAAGTATATAAAGTCTATTTCATAAATTACCAACACCATATAAAACATTATCATTATAAATGGAACAACTGTTGTTCTTTATTATAATATTAAAACCATCCATATCCAATACGAGAGATAGAAATAATGTTTCTAATGATATTTGGAACAAAATAACAATTATTTAAATTAATGAACTTGCGGTAAGCGGTGCTTAAACAATAAGTCCCTACATTAATCAAAGAACCTTTGCTCCATTTCCCACTCGTGGGGCGACCTCATCCTTGCTTAGCTTTCTACTTGATCGGTCCTGCGTATTATTACATATGTGAGAACCACATCCGGTATCCAATACCCAGTAGAAGATTGACTTTCGGAAAAATTAATTTCAATCATAAACAAACCTTGATTAGGATTGAAGCTTCTCCAAGCTTCTTACGCTTTTTGATTCTGCGAGATAATCCATGCGGTTCCTCTTCCAATGACTTCGGCTTATTGCAATGGAAGCAAATTCCTTTGCTAAATTTGGATCGAGTTTCTTTTAATCCTTCACTTTCGCCTTTCCCTTAGCCTTCTTAGATTTCTTCCTTTCGGTTACCTTGGGCCTCTTCCTTTTCTTGGAAGAATCATCCACCAATGAAGACATGGTTCTTCTTGGATGGGAAGTGACCTTCAATAGATTTTCAACATGTTAAGTAATTCGAGCAAGTGACATCCAACTTGTTCATGTGAAAATTCACAACAAATTGTGAGAAGGTGTGCAGGGTGACTGCAAGACTAAATCTTGACTCAACTCCCCATCCATGACGAACCCAAGTTTGTCCCAAGACGCGTTCAATCAGTTGATCATCTTTAGGACATGAGTCTCAACGGTAGTGCCCTCGGTCATCCGAGATCGAAAGAGCTCCTTAGATATTTCATATCTAGCGGTCTACTTTGCTCACCATACAACTCTCGAAGGTGCGATGGCATAGTAGGAGCATCCATGTTTTCATCTTGTGGCAAGCTCGTTACTCATGGATCTGAGCATGATGCATTGAGCCACAGATGCATCATCTTGCCCTTTGTTTAAAAGTAGCAATCTCTTCCTCGGAGGTCATCTCGCAACTTTTTGCGCAGTGCAGGCGAATTTAGGACATAAGAAATCTTTTCAGCAGTGAGAACAATTCTCAGATTCCTTAACCAGTCCGTGTAGTTCGGTCCGGTCAGTTTGTTAGCATCAAGTATGCTTTGCAGTGAAATTAGTGAATGTGACATTTTCAAAATTACGCATGTAAAAAGACAATATTTTAGCAAACATTCATTTAATTAATTACCAAAATAAATTAGGTCTTATTTTATATTGGTATCTCCCACTATTTTCTTCAAACTATATTACCCTCATTTATATAGTTCGCAAAAATCTAATTAAAGTTTTTGCTAGTGAGAATAAGGATCCCATTTCAAATATATATAGCCTTGTGGTGACACAACAAACTATATATAAATAAATAGGTAGACAACTCCTTGTCAATTACATCAACATGTAACTCCTTATGTTTTGCCTCTTAGATTATTTTGATCAGTGGTGGCACATCCGAATCAAAATTATCTAAGTTAAGTCCAACCTAGCACTTCCATATATTCAAAAAGAAAAATATAAGCCCTTGTGGTGACACAACAAAACAATATTGTTCAATTTTCTTTATAAGCATCAAATGTGATAAATTAACATCTTAAATACTTAATACTTGCCTTGTGGTGACACAACAAACTCATATTAAATGTTTAATACTCTATTAATTTTATCATGCTAGAAAGCGACGTTCGATATTCTAAATATCTTTGAGCGCTTAAGACTTAATATATAAAAACTTTGAGGATTTGTTATTATTTGTCTCATCTTGTTTAGCGCATGCAAATATATATATAAAATACGCGTCGTATTATTAAACATGCGAAGCATGTTTGCATAATATATAATATATATAATACTAGTATGCACATATAGAATACTATATTCTACCCGGATTGATTATGGACTTTTATTCTAGTTTGGTTCACTAGAGCCACCAAGTGAACCAAAAGGTCAAACCCTAGGGTGCAAAGAATAAACATTTAAATATAACTATTACATTTAAACCCGGGCTCCATTACAAACGGGTCTTTTAAGCGCTCCTTGCTCCTTGATCTTGGTTCTTGAAAAATTCTAACTAGTCCTATTACATAAACTATTTAATTTAAATAGAAACCTTGATCGTGATCGAGGGAAGTACATAGGAGAGAGATAGAATTTACATCAAGAAGAAAACCGAGAAAAAACGGCAGTCTGTGAGACCCCATTTAATAAAACCCATTCATTCAAACATCCAACTAAAATAAATCCAATCATATTGGTCAATTGTCCATAATCAATCCCATTTATTATCATACATATCATCATATGTATCAATAAATAAAATCATTCCATATATATATGAGTATCATTTAATGGGCAATTTTATGTTGCATGAAATCCAATTTCAAGATTAAAATAAACTCTTTTATTTTAATTATAAAATTATTAAGATTAATATATATATAACAATTATATATATATATATAATAAAAGTCCTACACTTTTATTAAACCTCCAGCACCTTGCTTACAATTCCTTGATCCTCGGTCAACGTGGTGGCTAAAATAAATCTGGACAAGAGGTGCTAACAATTATTATATATATATATATATAATAACAGCCACACGGATTCCTTGAAAATAAAAAATGATTGCCATGTTATATGATATAACAGCAGGCGTTGTTGTTTTTTTTTTTTTTTTTTTTTAATGTCGTCCCACGTGATTTTCATGTAATCAAATTACATCACTGCCATACGGATAGCCATGCATGGAGTATGATTAAAGCTTCGGTTTATATATATATAATATATATATAAAGTGAACAACACAAAAAAGGTTGCACAAAAAAAGGTTAAACCGGACTCACTTTAAAAAAAAATTCTACCGAATTCAAAAAGATTCCGCAAAAGATGTGGCATTCTTTTTTTTTTTTTTAAATAATAATTTTATACAACAAATTATGTGCCCAATAAATTATTCAAAATACATACCCATACATATATGGAATCAAAATAATTAATAATTCGCATAAAGTTTGGCTCATGATACCACTGTTTAGGTTTTATGAAAATCAAAGTAGCAATCAAATTGCAAAATTTAGCGGAGCGAAATAAAATCGATTTTAAAATTTTTCACAAACCAATTACCCTTGATCATCCTTTATGCATATTATTAATTAAGCGAAGAATAAGAAATTATGAAATCATACCCTTGTAGAAACGAGCTTCCTCAGTGCATGCGAGTTCACCTCCTACTTCTCATGATCTCCTTGAATCTCCTGTAGATTCTTTCCTTTGATCAATGTAAGCCACCCAAATGTATAGCCTCTATAGGTGATCCACCAAAGAAGAATAATTATCAAGAAGAAGGGATGTTGGCTCAAACCCTAGTTTTCCTATCTCATATAAGAAAAAGGGGCGTCTTCTCTCAACTCTAGGAATTACGTTATATCGATATCTAATATAAGACTCTTCTTATAAAGATATCATATAACCTATTTTAATTAAAATAAGGTATTATTTATTTAATTAAACTCTTTTAATTAAATGGACTCCCTAATCCTATTAGGGTAATTAATTAAACTCTTTTAACTAATTTTCCTTCCTAATCCAATTAGGAATAAATGAGAATACTTATATTAAATTAATTCCTAAACCTTTTAGAAATTAAAATAATAATAATTGTAATAATATTAATAAGACTCCTCTTATTAATTTATATTTAATATTTCTAAAATATTAAATAATAAATATTAAGCTATTTAATTTATTCTATCACCATAGATTAAATTAAATATACTTAACATATTATTACAATTATGTCATTAACTTCTTAAATAATTATTCTTCCTTTTATGGTGTGACCCTTTAGGTTCTCCATATTAAACCAGGTTGTGAATAAATCAATTAGAACAATTCTAATCTCATTTAAATAAATAAATTAAACAAATAATTTATTTAAATAAATAATATTTATTCTACATAGGATAAGCCTCCCTAGCGATCAACGACTTTCCGGATAATATAGATTTCAACATTAATCATAAAAGAACCTTTGAGTAAATAGTTACCGTATGATTCAATCCTTCCACCATACAATTTCCAATTAAATATAAGACATGGAATTCTTTGTCAAGTCTTATTTTATTTAATTATATGTATTTCGATTCCTAAATGCACAACTCTAATGAATGCAAATTAGAAACTACTTTCTAATTTCATTCCACCTTAACCAAGGATTCACAGGTTGTCATTTATCGAATCACATAGGACATTTCTCCTTTTACTAGAAGTGGTAGATTCTTTATTGATCATTCATTATCTTCATATATAACTTATTACACCCAAGCATACCCTTTGATATACTCTAAGAGTCTTAAGGAATAAGTCAAAGTGCAATTCATTATATATAAGATACTATAATGATCTCAAGTCTAAGGATCATTTGTACTACTATCACTACAGGAATTCCTATTGACAGGTAAGTAAAACTCCATTAGGTATTCCTTAGCGAGTCACGTTCAGTGAACTTATTCTCTAATAAGCACCTACATACTTGCTTTAGTGTCTCCACACAAATGATCATGAGATCAATCATCCTCATCCAATGAGCAAACAACGTATGTACCAATCTATCCGGATTCACTAATCCCCAATTTAGTAATCCAATGATTGGGAACTATTTTAGTTTTAAGCTTTCTAAGAATTTAGATCTCATTAGAATGATCATCATCATTATTCTAAAAGCGTTGCTTAAAACTATGGGTTTATCACATATTATTAAAACAGCACCATGTAGATAATAAATGCCTTTAATAAATAATTCTTTTATTAATAAATAAATAAGATTGATTACACAGTATATGCTTTATCATCATACATGATTGGCTTGTATGCATAATACTTTCAGATATGACAATGATTGAATTTAGTGGTTTGGTTGCTTGAATTCGCATAATAGGTTGGTTAGGAATATGAAAGCTAACAACCTTACGAAAAACATAATGAGTAGTTAACCAATCGTTTCAAAAAAAAACCACATCAAAGACAAGTATTTTCAAAGAGATAAGATCGACAGGTAACGTGAAAGTGTCGATTTGAATCAAACAAGATTTATAAACAGTGGAGGTAACGAAGGTTTCTCCCAATGGAGTTTCAATAGATAAATCAAAGTTTAACTTCTCCGGAGTTAAGTACAAACATTGAACACAACTAGGTGAAATAAAAGAGTGAGTAGAACCGGTATCTAACACGGTATAGACTTCGTAAGAGCTTATGATTAACTTACCCGTGATAATTTTATTCAGGTTCCTCGTCACGAGAAAAAAAACGCTCTCTCTTAAACTACCTATTTTGTCTTATGCGGGACATCCTTTGGCATCACTATCCCGGTTGGACTTGACTTCACCATACGACAAAAATCAAGCTAGGTGACCTTCTCTTCCGCAATTAAAACACGCTTTGGATTGTTGCGCATGCTTTTGACTTTGATGTGTCCCTCTTGTCGCATTTGAAACATACGTCGATGGGCAT
Source organism: Panax quinquefolius (assembly GCA_020205615.1). NCBI lineage: Eukaryota > Viridiplantae > Streptophyta > Magnoliopsida > Apiales > Araliaceae > Panax > Panax quinquefolius. The sequence continues at coordinate 20,607,582 of CM035164.1, forward strand.
TCTTCTTCCTTTGAAACGGGTCTTTGGTGTCGGCGTCTTCACGTCATTGTTGAACCTTCTCTTCTTAAAATGTCCATTCTTATTATCTTGGCCATGATTACCACCGAATGGTTACCATTCTTGGCATGATAATATCCCCACGATGGTTATCGTTGTTCGATGGATCACTGCACCAGCCTATGATTATTATCATGTTGTTGGTCGTTGCCTTTTGGTTGTCTTGACTCATTATCGCTCTCCAATAATTGAGCCCTATTCACAACATCTGAATATAAACAAAGTTTGTGAGAAATGAGGTATTGACGATATCGGGTTTTAAACCTCGCAAAAAAACATTCGCGTCATTCGCTCCTCATTATCGACCAAATGGGATGTAAATCCGATAACTCATGCAAACTTAGCCTCGTCTTTGCGACACGGTCATATTTTTTGCTCCAAATTGATGAATTCTACCTCCTTCATGTGACGAATACTTTCGGAAAGTACTTGTCGTTGAATAATTCTTGGAACTTCTCCCAAGACATCTTGAAAAGGCCAGTCGAGTACGTTTCTGATTCCCACCAATGATCTCCTTCTTCACGCAACATAAAGGTGGCGAATGGAACCTTTTGCTCCTCTGAGCATTCCAAGACATCAAATATCTTTGTAATCTGCTTTATCCATGTCTCTGCATTAAGTGGTTCTGGCTTTTCCAAAAACTCCGATGGTCCCGACTCCTCGAATCGCTTGATGGTGACCAACCGTGGGTTACCATTGTTTCCACCTGCATTATGGATAAGAGCTGCCTTCGCCCGTTGTTGCATGAATTGCTCCTTAAACTGCTTAGCGGTGACCGTCCGAGAGTTATCAATATTTCTACCTGCATTTTGGACAGAAGCTGCCTTCGCCTGTTGTTGCATGAATTGCATAAAGCCTCTGACCATCCCATCATTCACCATTTCATCGGTGTTATTATTTTCATGAGGAGTATTGTCCTCTGGTTGCACATTATCCTCGATTATTGATCTCATGGAGACTCAATGGTCTCCTGTGCTCCATTGATAATCTCAACATTCTCGGATGCCATTTTCAAATACTGCCACAAAACAAGGGTTAATTAACATATCACATTTATCCCTATACTTTGACCGACCAATTAAATACCAAACAAACTTAGGTAGGTCATACTAGCGAAGGAATTCCCCGTCTCTCCCCTTCTAGTTCTTATCTCACATCTTAGCCAGGGATCATATCCCTAAGCTTTGATACCAACTGGGACGCCCCCAAAATTAGGTATACGCCACCCATCTTGGGTCGCCACTTACATGGTACAGAATTCAAATACAACTTACTAATACAACTATCGTGTACAATACGACACAACATCATCTGTGAGTTTGAATACAATTATTGTCTACTAGAGATTATACAAACTCAAAAGGAGTCCTCATTACAATTATTATCACACTATTTCACAAAATAGTGAGGACTACTAATGCTATCCTCGGACCATCACTTTCAGATTTGCAGGCTTCGTCCCGGTATATTCTCATTTCTGAAGAGAACGATGAAAGAAAGGTGAGCTCAACTAACCCAAAGATGAAATATTATGACTAAGATAATGTAGAATAAATTATCATTAGCCTCCAACAATGTTAAATTGATAAAATACAATGACATCAAGTTTAAGCTGCTGGTAGAACAAGCAATCCATTAAAAGAGTCAAGTAGAGAATAGAATCTACTATCTTTTATGATTTAAAAAGTTTTTTATCACTTTTATCTCTGAGACTTAGCTCAATAAATAATCCACATCATTAAATCATCCCTGCACTACAGGCTAAGGATATTCTTTAGTATCACGACCACGAATTATCCATACACTTCACGGGCAAAGATAATCGTGTTTTCATCAACTATCTGATCATGCCATAAAATAATTCATCTTTGCTCCTTGGCCAAGAGAATCCATAGCCATAATCATACCAAAAAGCTGTCCATCAATGCACTACAGACGATAGCGACTTTTAATTTTCACATCATTTGTAACATTACTACGGTCATGATTATCTTGAATAATCCACAGTCGAGAATCATACCAAGTCCATCTATGCACTTTCTGAGCCACGAGATGACTTTCAACATAACATAAACATGAGGATGATGACAATGATATAAGAATTCAATTAAATGAGTTCAAGAATTAATTTATCTAGGAACTGATAACGTCCAAATTGTCAACATGATACTGCTTTGTAGAGTAAAATTCAAGAATGCTCGGAAGAATATTTCCATGAAAAGATCTTTGGATGAAGAGCAAATATCATAGATATTCCACTAATTTCAAGGAGTATAGAAGTCAAAACTTTAACCAACTGAGTATAATAAAGAATGGAATAACAAAAGAAATCACCATGCATGCGGTACCGCATGTAGGTGTTTTTCAATGAGAATAATAATAACGGAACCGAATCGTCGTGGTGAAATTCACACAAGCGGGATGTTCCAGAATAATAAATGATGGAACCAGGTCCGACGTATATCACAGACAGGATATTCCGACAAAATAATAAAGACGGAATAATAAAAATGGAACCAGGTCCGACGCGTATAGCACAGACAGGATATTCCGACAGAATAATAAAGACGAGAATAATAAAAGAATGTCACCAAGTATAGGGTAGCAGCGTATCTGAGTTATTCCAACAGAACAATAAAGAAATGGAATAACGAAGTTCTCTTCTTGAATACAAAAGAATAATATCCCTTACCGTAAAAATAATACTTGATATAAGAGTAGTGAAGTAGCAGAAAACTTTTCTTCTATCTCTACATAGTCTCTCTCTATAGTTTCTCTCTACAGAGTTCAATTGAATTAAGTAAAGAAAATAATGAAGGAATGAGCTTATTTATAGGAAAATGGAATGCATATAATAACTAATCCATGAGCAGTCCAGATTGATTTACTTTAATCTGACGGTCCGTATTTAAAAAAAATCTTTTAAATAAAATATAATATATTCTATTTATATAAAAAAGATTTTTACTATGCAAATCTTATCTTGAGCCTTATGCAAACACTATGCGTAATAAAATATAATATATTCTATTTATAGAATAACTTTAATAAAAGTATTACATTTTATATAAAAAGATTATACTATCAAAACACTATCATAATAGAATATAATATATTACATTTATAGAATAACTTTAATAAAGTATTACATTTTATATAAAAGATGTTTATTTTATTACGTGAATAAAACAAAACTTCTAAATCAACAATAATTGAATCAAATAATGTGAGATCTTGTCACGTGACTATTGTAGCAATAATTGAACAAAAGCGGGTGACTTCTCACATAAATATCGATAATCAATATCGTATGATCTTATCTGACAACAACGTATTCTTTGTACTTTTACTCTCAGCGATTATCAGCGGTAAAACTTAGTGAATTATTTTCAATAAAATATTTTTGTCGTTTTCAGTGAAACCCCAGTTTTATGAATAAATAATTAATTTTCTCAAAATAATTTTTTATATTATGGTGTGAATTTGAGATAATGTTATAGTTGTGGGTAATATTTATAAATTTTGTAAAGTATCTGAGTTGTCATATTATATTCGATTGGTTAGGGAATATTCGTTTTAAAATGTAAAATATTCGTATGACAAACACATTCATTAGTGGACCCCACAATGTAATTATTGTCGATCGAGAAAAAGCGACAAAAATATTTTATTGAAAATAACGGTATGAAGTTTTACTGGCTGATCTTCATTGAACTACTCGGTAGTAAAAAAGTACGATGTACTGCCGTTGTTGCGTAAGAGTAATACACTGGTATTGATTATTGATATTTATGTGAGAAGTCACTCGCTTTTGTTCAATTATTGCTACAATAGTTCTTTATAAGAGTCTCACATTATTTGATTCAATTATTGTTGATTTAGAAGTTTTGTTTTATTCACGTAATAAAATAGAAACATCTTTTTATATAAAATGTAATACTTTATTAAAGTTATTCTATAAATAGAATATATTATATTCTATTATGTATAGTGTTTTGCATAGTAAAATCTTTTTATATAAAATGTAATACTTTATTAAAGTTATTCTATAAATAGAATATATTATATTTTATTATGCATAGTGTTTTGCATAGTGCTTGCAAGATAGTGTTTGCATAGTAAAAATCTTTTTATATAAATAGAATATATTATATTTTATTTAAAAGATTTTTCTTTAAATATGGACTATCGATTAAAGTAAATCAATCTGGACCGTTCATGGATTAGTTACTATGCATTCCATTTTCCTATAAATAAAGCTCATTCCTTCATTATTTTCTTACGAATTCAATTTAACTCTAGAGAGAAAAACTATAGAGAGAGATATAGAGATAGAAGAAAAGTTTTCTACTACTTCACTACTCTTATATCAAGTATTATTTTATGGTAAAGGATATTATTCTTTTATATTCATGAAGAGAACTGTAGTTATTGCATTTTTTATTATTCTCATTGGAATAACTCAGTATACTGCTTAATACCCTATACTTGGTGACATTCTTTATTATTCTCATTTTTAATATCCGTGCATCAGTATATACGTTCGGACTTCGGTTCCATTTTTATTATTCCGCCTTTATTATTCTATCGAAATATCCTCGTCATGCATATATATCTGACCGTTCCATCATTTATTATTCCAAATTTATTATTCTCGTGGAACATCCATTTGCTTATGAATTTCACCGACCAGTTCTCATTATTATTATTCTCATTGAAATAACCGCCATGTGAAGTACCGCATGCATGGTGATATCTTTTGTTATTCCATTCGGATTATACTTAGTTGATTAAAATTTTAACTTCTATACTCCATGAAATTAGTGGAATATCCTCGATATTTGCGCTTCATCCAAGATCTTTTCGTGGAAATATTCTTCCGAGCATTCTTGAATTTTACTCTACAAAGCAAGATCATGTTGACAATTTGGGCGTTATTGGTTCCCCGGACAAATTAATTCTTGAACTTGTTTTATTGAATTCTTATATCATTGTCATCATCCTCGTGTTTATATTATGTTGAAAGTCATCCGTGGCCTATAGTGCATGATGGACTTGGTATGATTATGACCGTGGATTATTCGGTATAATCATGACCGTAATGTTACAAATGATGTGGAAAAGTCGTCATTGGCCCGTGTAGTGCATTGATGGACGCTTTTTGGTATGATTATGGCTATGGATTCTCTTCTACCAAGGGTGCAAAGATGAATTGTTTTATGGCATGATCGGACCAGTTGATGAAAACACGATTATCTTTGGCCGAGAGCATGGATAATTCGTGGTCGTGATACTAAAGAATATCCTTGGCTCAGTAAAAGCGTGGATGATTTCATGATGTGGATTATTTATTAAGTCGAGTCTCAAATGATAATAAAGGATGAAAAAACCTTTTAAATCATAAAAGATAGTAGATTTCATTTTCTACTTGATTCTTTTAATGGATTGCTTGTTCATTGCAGCTTAAACTTGATGTCTATTATATTTTATCGCTTTAACATTGTTGGGGACTAATGATAATTTATTCTTCATTATCTTAGTCATAATATTTCTTCTTGGTCTAGTTGAGCTCACCCTTTCTTTCACCGTTCTCTTCGTGAAACGAGAATATAGTTTGGACGAGCCTGGGAACGGAGTGATGGTCCGTAGGATAGCATTAGTAGTCCTCACCGCTTTTATGAAATAGTGTGATAATAATTGTAATGAGGACTCCTTCTCGAGTGTGTATAATCTCTAGTAGACAATAATTGTATTCAAACTCACGGCTTTATGTTTTGTCGTATTATGCATACGACATATTGTATTAGTAAGTTGTATTTGAATTACGCACCATGTATCCAAACCCAAGATGGGTGATGTATACCTAATTTTGGGGCGCCACATTTTCTCAATCCGACAATAATTACATTGTGGGGTCCACTAATGATTGTCTTGTCATTTGAATATTTCTGCTTAAAACGAATATTCCCTAACAATCAAATATAATATAACAACTTGCATACTTTCCAAAATTTATAAATATTACCCACAACTATAACATTATCTCAAATTCACACCATAATATAAAAAAAATTATTTCGAGAAAATTAATTCTTTATTCATAAAATCTTGGTTTCATAAATATTTTATCATTTTCGATAAAATAATTCATTTAAATATATTATTATATTTTAATAATATAATAATGGGGATATTTTTTACAATGAATGTGGGATATATGAGTATATGAGGAGGAAGAGTATTTTTGTTGCAAAAGTTGTTTAAAACATGTTAAACATGTCTGTGGGCCCATTTCTTGACTGAAATTTGATTATAGCTTGTAAAATCGCCCGTTTGTTGATTTCTGTCAACTTCTGTTTGGAATTTGGAAAACTTTTCTTCTGCAAAGTTGTAGAGAATGGAATTTCCTATAGAAAGAACATGAGGTTCGAATTTTTTTGACAAAAAGGCTATTTATTATAAATTATTGAAGTTTCGAAGTTCTGAAATAATTGATTTTTGAAGTTTTAAATAATTTTTAAAAGAAAAACGTTTTTTCCATTTGTGGGCATGTGTTAAATGTTTGAAATCAGCTTGTAAGGTGTGCGTAGGATTTTAATTTATAAATATTATTATTTTATTCAATTTTTTGCTTTGGTGTTCTAAGCATTTTCCTATAAATAGGGTGCTTAGGTTAGAATTGAAAATCACACCGAAACCAAGTTTTATCTCTTTCTCTCGATATATTGAAGCGTATTCTTGTGAGTATTTTAATACTTTGAGTGTTGCTATACGGTGCAAGTTCAAGTCATAGCCTATATCCGGTGTTTCAACTAGAAGTACTGTCTTTACGAGGTAAGGGATACTTTTTTTTTTAAATGATATTAATTCTTTCAATATCATTATGCCGAAATATTGTGAGTATTTTTCTTGTGAAATTCTTGTCTTTTAGTGTCAGGGTTACTATTCACGTATACGACACTATTCATGAATACGGCACTATTCACAGAAAAATTAAATTTTTGTTTTTCGTTCAAAATATCTATTATGGATACTAGCTTTGATTGTATCCTTGTTTTGATCATTCTTGAATTTTACTCCACTATGATTATTTATGAGGTATTTTTGGACATGGAATAGCTGAAATACGAATCCTTAATATTTATTCTTTTGTTTCACTGGGTTCGTTTTCTTTAAAATATTTTTCATCATCCTCAGTCCTAAATGATGATATAATTGAATATCTTTGGCCTGTAGTGCAAAGATTAATAATTTTTGATGAATGTCGTTGGCCCGTAGTGCAAAGATGAACAGGTGTTTAGATGAACATGACCAACTGGTGAATATCTTTGGCTGCAGTGCAAATGAATGTTTGATTCCAGATATATGTTGATTGATGTTACAGGGATAAAATATTAACGATGGACTTTGAAATTCATATATAGAAGATAGTAGACTTTATTCTCTATTTAACTCTTCTAATGAATTATTATTTCATTGCTAAACATTGATTTAAAACTTGTTGTCTATTGTATTCTATTAGATTTTTCCCCGTTGAAGACTAACGATAATTTGTTCTATATTATCTTGGTCATAATATTCTTTACTGGGCTAGTTGAGCTCACCCTTTTCCTTTTTGTTCCATTTTTCTTCTCAGGAGGCGAGAATGTATCAAATACTAGTCGGGGTATGAAATGAAGGTTCTAGAAAGTCGTTTTAGTAGTCCTCGCCATTTTTGTAAAATAATATATCAATAATTGTAATGAGGACTTATTTGAGTGTGGATATTGTCTAGATGACAATATTTGTATTTAAACTCACAGTTTTTATGTCGTGCTAATAAAGTTGTGGTTGTCTCTGTACCATGTATTTTGACGACTCAGAATGGGTGATATATACCTATTTTGTGGGCGTCACAGTTGGTATCAGAGCTTAGAAATATGATCTCTGGCGGAGATCGGGGAATAGAACTAGGAGGGGGGAGACGAGTAAATCCTTCGCTAGTGTGTCCTACCTTAGCTTATTTGTTGGTCGGTCATAATATAGGGATATTATGTGATATGTTAATTTGTTAAATTAACCCTTATTTTATGGCAGTATTTGATAATGTCGACTGAGAATGTTAACAGTGGAGTAAATGAGACCGTGGAGACATCTTTGCTTACCAATGAGGAGAACGTGCAACACACTGACAATGTTCCTCCTGTAAACAACACCACTGAGCAGACGATGAACGATGAGATGTTTAGAAGCTTTTTGCGATTCATGCAAAAATCAGACGAAGGAGATTCCTGTTCAAAATACAGGTAGAAACAATGGCAACGCACGACAGGGTCACAAACAAGCGATTCAAAGAGTTGGGACCACGAATTTGAGAAAGCGGATCCGATTAAGGCGGAGACGTGGGTCAAGCAAATTACCAAGATATTCGATGTCTTGGGATGCACGGAGGAACAGAAAGTTCCATTCGCCACTTTTATTGTAACGCCCCCAAAATTAGGTATACGTCACCCATCTTGGGTCGCCACTTACATGGTACATAAATTCAAATACAACTTACTAATATAACTGTCGTGTACAATACGACATAAACTGTGAGTTTGAATACAAATATTGTCTACTAGATATTATACAAACTCAAAAGGAGTCCTTATTACAATTAATATCATACTATTTCACAGAATAGTGAGGACTACTAATGCTATCCTCTGGACCATTACTTCATTCCCCGACTCGTCCCAGCTATGTTCTCATTTCCACGAGAAAAAAGTGAAAGAAAGGGTGAGCTCAACTAGCCCAAGAAGAAGAATATTATGACTAAGATAATGCGTAATAAATTATCATTAGCCTTCAACAAAGTGTTAAACGATAAAATACAATAGACAACCAGGTTTAATCTGCGTGGAATATGCATCCATTAAAAGAGTCAAGTAGAGAATAAAATCTACTATCTTTTAGGTTTTAAAAGGTTTTCATCAATTTTTATCATTGAGACTCGACAATAAATAAACCACCACATCTAATCATCCTGTACTACGCAGTCAAGGATTTTCATCAAGTTATCAATGGTCACGACTATACCGAATCACCCCGGTCATAATCATACCAAAAACTATCCATCAACGCATTACGAGCCACTTCAAGACTTTTGTCACATCATTTATATCAAGTCATGATTATACTTAATGATCCTCGGTCATAATCATACCGAGTTCATCTATGCACGTAAGCCAAAGATAACATAATATAACATGAGGATGATGACAATGACATAGTAATTCAATAAAACAAGTTCAAGAATTATTTAATCCATGAATTATTAACGTCCGGATTGTCAACATGATCTTTGTTTAGTGAGTAAAATTCAAGAATGATCGGAAGAATATTTCCATGAAAGATATCTTTGGATGAAACGCAAATATCAAGGATATTCTACTAATTTCATGGAGTATAGAAGTCAAAGTTTTAACCAACCGGGTATAATAAAGAATGGAATAACAAAAGAAATCACCATGCATGCGGATTGATGTAGACGTTTATTCCAATGTAATAATAATAACGGAACCGTGTCGTGAAATTCACATTCACAAGCGGGATGTTCCAATGTAATAATAAAGATGGAACCGGATCCGGTGTAAAACACACGAGATAGGATATTCCAACAGAATGATAAAGACGGACCAGTCCGGTGTAAAACACATGAGATGGATGTTCCAATGTAATAATAATAAAAAGCGGAACCGTGTCCTGGTGTAAAACACGCATGGATGTTCCAATGAATAATAATAAAAACGGAACCAATTCAGTCCTAAAAAACACACAAACAGGATGTTCCAACAAAATAATAGAAGAATGTCACCAAGTATAGGGTGGGTGGCATCATATACAAAAGTTATTCCAATGAATAATAAGCAATGGAATAACATAAGGATTTCACTAAGTATAGGGTATACCGTATACACGGGTTAAAGTATGTATAGGGTATGCCACTTTTACGAGTTATTCCAATGAATAATAGTGAATGGAATAATGAAGTTCTCTTCAAGAAGAAAGAATAACACCCCTACCGTAAAAAAGAACCGAATATAGAAGTAGTGAAGTAGCGAGAATACTCTTCTTCTTTCTATAATTTTCTCTCTATAGCTTCTCTCTATAATTTCTCTCTCTAGAGTTTCAATGAATTAAAAGAAAATAATGAAGGAATGAGCCTCTATTTATAGGAAAATAGAATGCATAAGTAACTAATCCATGAACGGTCCAGATTGATTTACTTTAATCTAACGGTCCATATTTAAAGAAAAATCTTTTAAATAAAATATAATATATTCTATTTATATAAAAATATTTTACTATGCAAACACTATGCAATACTATGCAAAACACTATGAAAAAACACTATGCAACACTATGCATAATAAAATATAATATATTCTATTTATAGAATAACTTTAATAAAATATTCTATTTTATATAAAAGATGTTTCGTTTTATTACGTTAATAATACGAATAAAATAAAACGTCATTATCGCTATAATAATTCATATTATTAATCGACAATAATGGAATCAAACTGAGTGACTTCTCACATAAGCATCAATAATCAATACCGTGTGTTACTATGCAACCACACGTATTACTGTACTTTTACTACCGAGTAGTTCAACAGTAACCACGGTAAAACTTCCGCCGTTATTTTAATAAAATATTTTTGTCGTTTTCTCAATCCGACAATAATTCTGTTGTGGGGTCCACCAATGATTGAGCCGTTGTACGAATATTCCCTGCTAAACCGAATATTCCCAACCAATCGAATATAATATAACCACTTGCATACTTTGAAAAATTTATAAATACTACCCACACAACTATAATATTATCTCAAATTCACACCATAATATTAAAAATTATTTCGACAAAATTTAAATCTTTATTGATAAAATCTGGGGGTCTCACATTTATGTTCCAGTAATGAGTGCGATTCTTTGGTGGGAATCAGGAAGTGTACCCATCCAATACCAAGCCAAAGATGTCTTGGGGAGACATTTCAGAATCGTTCAATGACAAATACTTTCCTGAAAGTGTTCGTCATATGAAGGAGGTAAAGTTTATTAGATTGAAACAAAACAACATGACGGTGTCCCAGTACGTGGCAAAGTTCGCGGAGTTATCCAGGTTTGCACCTCATTTGGTGGAGAATGAGGAACGTATGACGCGGATGTTTATGAGAGGTTTGAAACCCAGCATACGTCAATATCTCATTTCACATAAATTTTCTCTCTATTCAGATGTTGTCAACAGGGCTCAATTATTAGAGCGAGATAACGAGTACGGTCAACCGAGGGACCACAACCAGGATCATACTGGTGATAGCAGTCATCAGAACAATGATAACCAACGAAAAATAAGAATACAGACAAGAGCGGCAACCACTCTGGTGGTAATCATGGCCATGAGAATAGAAGAAGCGAGTCGGAGGAAGATTTTAAAAAAAGGAGATTCAACAATGACAATGCGAAGACATCAAAGACCAATGAAGAATCGGTTCCAAGGGAGGAGAACGACCACCCATTCATATATACTATAATCACGGAAAAAGGACATATCACCCAAATTGCCCACAACAGTTCAAGGTATGCTATAATTGTGGAAAGGAAGGACATATCGCCGAGATTATGCAGTAGCGAAACCAAGTCCAATGGGGATGGTGACTCAAAAGGTCATCCCTAAAAAGTCAAAGTCAATCTGCCTCTGGAAGAAGCGTTTGTCGTGGTAGTCAACATCGAGAACCCAAACGAGGTGATCACGGGTAAGCTAATCATAAGTTCATGCGAAGTTTATACCTTACTAGATATCGGTGCTACCCATTCATTTATTTCTCCTGCTTGTGCTCAACGTTTAAACTTGACTCCGGAGAAATTAGACTTTGATTTATCTGTGGAGACTCCATTAGGAGAAACTTTCATCACATCCACTGTTTATAAATCTTGTTTGATCCAAGTTGGCACCATCACCTTACATGTTGACCTTATCTCTTTAAAGATACATTTGACGTGATTTTAGGGATTGATTGGTTAACTACTCATCATGCCAAAATTGATTGTTTTCGTAAGGTTGTTAGTTTTCATATTCCTAATCAACCTGTTGTTCGAATTCAAATAACTAAACCATTAAAATCAATCACTGTCATATCAAGTCATAAAGTTATTCGTTTATTGAAAAATGGATGTCAAGCTTTCTTAGCCCGTGTTATGGATTTGAATAAAGACACGTCATATTTGAATAATATTCCTGTTGTTATTGACTTTCCTAACGTATTTCCTGAAGAACTTCCCGGTCTACCCCCAGAACGTGAAGTTGAATTCTTTATTGATCTTAAACCTGGTACAAAGCCCATTTCTAAAACCCCATATCGAATGGCTCCTATTGAACTTCAGAGTTAAAGGTCCAACTACGGGGAGTTGTTGGACATCGGTTTTATTCGTCCTAAGTACATCTCCTTGGGGTGCTCTGCTTTATTCAGTAAAAAAAGAGGCGGAGTATGCGACTTTATATTACTACTGAGGAATTAAACCATGTCACTATCAAGAATAGTATCCGCTACCTCGTATTGATGACTTTGTTTGACCGATTGCAAGGAGCACAATTCTTTTCAAAGATCGATCTTCGCTCGAGGATATCATCATCACCAAGGTTAAAACCGAGGATATTTCAAGATCGCCTTGAGAACTTCGATGACGGGCATTATGAATTCCTAGTCATGTCTTTTGGATTGACTAATGCCCTACGCGGACTTTCATGGATATGATGAACCAGTATTCAAGGATTATTTGGATCAGTTCGTTGTTGTCTTTATTGATGACATCCTTATATATTCCAAAAGCTGTGAAGATCATGAGCACCAATTGAAGCTGGTACTGCAAAGGCTTCGTGATAACAAGTTATATGCCAAGTTGAAGAAATACGAGTTCTAGCTTGAGGAAGTAGCATTCCTTGGGCACGTGGTGTCAAAACATGGAGTATCTGTTGACCCGACGAAGATTGAAGCAATACAAAGTTGGGAACAACCAAATTCGATCAAGAAATCGAGCTTTACGGGCTTAATGGTTATTATCGGAGATTCGTGGAAGGATTTTCTCGAATCGCTACTCCATTAACTCAGCTGACTAGGAAGGATACAAAATTCGTATGGAGCGAGGAATGCAAGAAGTGTTTCCAAGAGCTCAAGAGGAGACTCATTTCTAAGACTGCTCGACAATACCATCTGGTTCGGATGGATTTGTTATCTACAGCGATGCTTCAGGCAAAGGGCTAGGATGTGTTCTCATGCAACGTGGGAAAGTTATAGCCTATGCCTCACGAAAACTTAAAGAATATGAGAAAAATTATCCTACTCACGATCTAGAGTTGGCAGCAGTCGTTTTCGCGCTAAAGATCTGGAGGCACTATCTATATGGGGAGAAAGTGGAGATATATTCAGACCATAAAAGTCTCAAATATTTCTTCACCCAAAAGGAACTCAACATGCAGCAACGACGTTGGCTCGAGCTGTTGAAAGACTACGACCACACCATTCAATACCATCCTGGAAAAGCGAACGTGGTAGCTGACGCGTTGAGTAGAAAATCTTATGCGGGAATGAGTGCGATGTTGTTAACACAAAGGCCTATTTTGTGTGATTTACAAAAGATGAAGATAGAATTCAAGACTCCGGGGACCCATGCAATGATGTCAAGTATAGGTATAGAACCAACTTTAATCGAAAAAGTTAAAGTTGCTCAAGCCACAGACCCGGAGCTGATGCGTATGAAGAAGAAAGTACAAGAAGGTGCTATTCCAGAAGCAAGAATCGATGAAGAAGGAATACTTCGAGTCCACTCCAGACTTTGTGTTTTTAATGATTCTGATTTGAAGTACAAGATCATGATGGAGGCACACAATACACCATTTGCAATCCATCCTGGAAGTACCAAAATGTATCGTGATCTTCAACATACATTTTGGTGGAACAATATAAAGAGAGAGATTGCAAAGTTTATCTCGAGGTGTTTAACTTGTCAACGTGTAAAGGCGGAGCATCAAGTACCTAAGGGTTCATTGCAACCACTTAAGATTCCGAAATGGAAGTGGGAACACATTACCATGGATTTCAATTCTGGGGTCTTCCACAGCTTCTCAAGGCATAAATGCTATTTGGGTTATTGTTGATAGATTAACCAAGTCTACACATTTCTTGCCGATACGGGAGACTTATTCCCTTGAACGTCTTGCTCATATGTATGTAAATGAGATTGTAAGATTGCATGGCATGCCAGTATCAATAGTTTCGGATCGTGACCCAAGATTCACTTCAAGATTTTGGGTTAGCTTGCAAAAAGCTATGGGCACGGATTTATGATTTAGTTCGGCATACCATCCTCAAACGGACGGACAATCAGAGAGGACTATTCAAACTCTTGAAGATCTATTAAGACTCTGTGTCCTAGACTTCAAAGGCAGTTGGGATAAGTATTTACCATTGGTGGAATTTTCTTACAACAACAGTTATCAGACAAGTATAGGTGTGGCTCCATTTGAAGCATTATATGGACGAAAGTGTCGCTCTCCAGTGTGTTAGGATGAGGTACGTGAAGCAACATTGTTGGGACCAGAGTTGGTACGTATTACTACAGAAAAGATCCAAATAATTCGACAACGTATACAAACGGCACAGGATCGACAAAAGAGTTATGCGGATCTTCATCGAAAGGACGTGGAATTTAGTATTGGGGATCGTGTATTATTGCGTGTGGCTCCATGGAAGGGAGTTAAAAGATTCGGGAATAGAGGAAAGCTCAATACACGATTTATTGGTCCATTTCAAATTCTTGACCGAGTAGGAAATGTGGCCTATAGACTCGTGTTACCTCCAAGTATGTCTCGTGTTCATAATGTTTTTTATATATCTGTGCTACGTAAATATGTGAAAGACCCAAACCACGTTATTGAGTTAGAACCGGACGAGATAGCCGAAGACTTAATGTACGAAGAGGTACCTGTCAAGATCTTGGATAGGAAGGAGCATGTCCTACGCACGAAAGTCATACCACAAGTTAATGTTTTGTGGAGAAACCATGCTATAGAAGAAATGACCTGGGAGTTGGAAACGAAAATGAAAGCGAGGTACCCTCATCTTTTCGAAACACCGGGTACGTATGTCAATTTTGAGGACGAAATTTCATAAGGAGGGGAGGTTGTAAGACCCCAACTTATTATAAATAAAATTAAATTTCCCTATTTATTATTTTGAAATAGTAAGGGTTGATTTGATTAATGTGGTTAGTTATGGGTAACATGCGCAAATATTTTAAAGTGGTTATAAAATATTCATTTTTATCGGAGAATATTCGTTTGGTCGTGGAATATTCTTACTATCGGAGAATATTCGTACGACGGCGCAGCCTTGTGTGGGCCCAATAACGAAAAGCGATTGGATGAAGAAAACGACAAGTATAAGTTGTTTATAAATAATCAGGCGTAGTTATTCACAGATTATCTTGTTGCAATAACCGGTGGTTAAAACACAAGAATAACGCTATTGTTGTTAGACAAGAAGACACTGCAGATTGCACCAATTATTAATTCTTACGTGAAGGCACTACTCGATAATTGTTACAATAATTACTGCTTCAATATTTTATTTTATTGATTCAATAATTGCTACGTTGATATTTTATATTATCGTTGTTTTAATAATTGTCACTACACATTATTTTTCATTATCGAAGCAATAATTCATATTATCCTAATAATATTATTAGATAACATTATTGGAAATATTTAGAAAGTTACTCACAAGGAGAGGTTTGGTCACCTAATTGCTTGCCCAAGAAGGAGAAATCCTTATTGAAAGCCCCCACTTTTCCTCGAAACTACCGTTCACAGTATTGTGATTCTCGTAATATTATTTGTGAATAATTAATTATTGATTTATATGATAAGGAAAATATTCATTTTATGTGGATATAGATGGAGAAAATTTTAATGTGACAATTGTTGAAAATTAATATTTTATCTTTTTTCCGATAAAATAATTCATTTAAATATATTATTATATTTTAATAATATAATAATGGGGATATTTTTACAATGAATGTGGGATATATGAGTATATGAGGAGGAAGAGTTTTTTGTTTCAAAAGTTGTTTAAAACATGTTAAACATGTCTGGGGCCCATTTCTTGACCGAAATTTGATTATAGCTTTAAAAATCGCCTGGTTCGGATTTCTATCAACTTCATTTCAATTTGGAAAAATTTTCTTCTCGCAGTTGTAGAGAATGGAATTTCCTATGGAAAAGACATGAGGTTCGAATTTTTCTGACAAAAGGACTATTTATTATGAATTATTGAAGTTCCGAAGTTCCGAAATAATTGATTTTTGAAGTTTTAAATAATTTTTAAAAGAAAAATGTTTTTTTATTTGTGGGCATGTGTTAAATGGTTGAAATTAGCTGGTAAGGTGTCCGTAGGATTTTAATTTATAAATATTATTATTTTATTCAATTTTCTGCTTTGGTGTTCTAAGTATTTTCCTATAAATAGGGTGTTTAGGTTAGAATTAAAAATCACACCAGAAACTGAAGTTTTATTTCTCTTTCTCTCTCGATATATTGAGTGTATTCTTGTGAGTATTTTAATACTTTGAGTGTTGCTATGCGGTGCAAGTTCAAGTCATAGCCTATATCCGGTGTTTCAACTAGAAGTACTGTCTTTACGAGGTATGGGATATTATTTTTTTTTAAATGATATTAATTCTTTCAATATCATTATGCCGTAATATTGTGAGTATTTTTCTTGTGAAATTCTTGTCTTTTAGTGTCGGGGTTATTATTCACGTATACGAAACTATTCACGAATACGGCACTATTCACAGAAAAATTAAATTTTCGTTTTTTGTTCAAAATATCTATTATGGATACTAGCTTTGATTGTATCCATGTTTTGATCATTCTTGAATTTTACTCCACTATGATTATTTATGAGGTATTTTTGGACATGGAATAGCTGAAATACGAATCCTTAATATTTATTCTTTTGTTTCATTGGGTTCGTTTTCTTTTAAATTTTTTTCATCATCCTCAGTCCTAAATGATGATATAATTGAATATCTTTGGCCTGTAGTGCAAAGATTAATGATTTCTGATGAATGTCTTTGGCCCGTAGTGTAAAGATGAACAGGTGTTTAGATGAACATGACCAACTGGTGAATATCTTTGGCCTGCAGTGCAAAGATGAATATTTGACTCCAGATATATGTTGATTGATGTTACAGGGATAAAATGTTGACGATGGACTTTGAAATTCATATATAGAAGATAGTAGACTTTATTCTCTATTTAACTCTTCTAATGAATTATTATTTCCGCTACGAACATTGATTTAAAACTTGTTGTCTATTGTATTCTATTAGATTTTTCCCTGTTGAAGACTAACGATAATTTGTTCTATATTATCTTGGTCATAATATTCTTTACTGGGCTAGTTGAGCTCACCCATTTCTTTTTTGTTCCATTTTTCTTCTCAGGAGGCGAGAATGTAGCAAGTACTAGTCGGGGTATGGAATGAAGGTTCTAGAAAGTCGTTTTAGAAGTCCTCATCATTTTTGTAAAATAATGTATCAATAATTGTAATGAGGACTTATTTGAGTGTGGATATTGTCTAGATGACAATATTTGTATTTAAACTCACAGTTTTTATGTTGTACTAATAAAGTTGTGGTTGTCTCTGTACCATGTATTTTGACGACTCAGAATGGGTGATATATACCTATTTTTGGGGGCGTCACACATTATGCCACATAAGGCTCATCATTTTAAGCTTAGTTAATGCATCACTCAAGCTTGTCACACGTTATAGTCTCAGTTTTATTTCTTCTCATGATGAGATTTCATTGCATTACCTAAAATTTTTATACACACATTACCCATAAATGCACACAATTATGACCAAATAATACTTATTTCGTTAATAATAATCTTTCAAATTTCTTGGGTATTACACTTACCTTCTTCTAGTAAAGGAAGAAAATCATTAACACTAAGATTAATCTTCTAGTAAAGGAAGAAAATCATTAACACTAAGATTAATGTAGCAGCTTGCAAGAATACTAAGTACCAATTTAATATGGGCCAATAGTTAAATGCAAACACTCATACATATAAATATTTATACATTTTGTCCATCACATTTATTTAAGCTAACAAAATAGTTAGCACCTATATCATTAAAATGATGGTATTATTTAATTTAAATAACTCATGGTAGTATCCATCAGTCTCCTTATTTGTCACCGAAATATATTTATCAATGAAATTAATTATATTATGAAATAATTACTTCATTGATCTCATAGGTAGATTTATATCAAGAATATTTCACAATTAAGTCATGTTGCCTTTCCTTTTTATTTTGAATAATAAATGTATATTTTTAACAATACATTTACTTACTACGTCTCATAAAATTTAATTAACTCCTCATATTACTTTCTTTTCATTATGAATGAGTAACATTTATAATGTCTTGTGCATTCTTAGTTAGAGCATTTTATCTTAAAAGTCTCTCTTCACAGTCATTTTATACCCTATGACTCTTTATAACATGTGAGACCCCAAATTTTATGAATACAGATTTAAATTTCTCGAAATATTTTTTTTTTATATTATGGTGTGGATTTGATATAATGTTATAGTTGTGGGTAATATTTATAAATTTTGCAAAGTATGCAAGTTGTTGTATAATATTCGATTGGTCAGAGAATATTCTTTTTGTCGGGGAATATCCGTATGACGGTACAATCATTGGTGGACCCCACAACGGAATTATTGTCGGATTGAGAAAACGACAAAAATATTTTTATAAAAATAACGGCGAAAGTGTTACTATGACGCCCCCAAAATTAGGTATACGTCACCCATCTTGGGTCGCCACTTACATGGTACAGAATTTAAATACAACTTACTAATATAACTGTCGTGTACAATATGACATAAACTCTGAGTTTGAATACAAATATTGTCTACTTGATATTATACAAACTCAAAAGGAGTCCTCATTACAATTATTATCACACTATTTCACAGAATAGTGAGGACTACTAATGCTATCCTCGGACCATTACTCCGCTCCCAGACTTGTCCCAAATTTATATTCTCATTTCCTGAAGAGAACGGTGAAAAGAAAGGGTGAGCTCAACTAGCCCAAGAAAGAAATATTATAACTAAGATAATGCGTAATAAATTATCAATAGTCTTCAACAATGTTAAACCGATAAAATACAATAGACAACCATTTTAATCTGCGGTGAATATCAATCCATTAAAAGAGTCAAGTAGAAAATAAAGTCTACTATCTTTTAGGTTTTAAAAGGTTTTCATCAATTTTTATCACTAAGACTCGGTTTAATGAATAAACCACAATATCTAATCATCCTCGTACCACGGTCAAGGATTTTCATCAAATTATCAATGGTCATGACTATACCAAATCACCCCGTCATAATCATACCAAAAACTATCCATCACTGCATTACAGGCCACTGAGGACTTTTATCACATCATTTATAACAAGCCATGATTATACCGAATGATCCTCGGTCATAATCATACTAAATTCATCTATGCACGTAAGCGAAAGATAACATAATATAACATGAGGATGATGACAATGACATAATAATTCAATAAAACAAGTTCACGAATTAATTTATTCAGAACTAATAACGTCCAAATTGACCAACATGATCTTTGCTTTGTAGAGTAAAATTCAAGAATGATCGTAAGAATATTTCCATGAAAAGATCTTTGGATGAAACGCAAATATCAAGAATATTCTACTAATTTCATGGAGTATAGAAGTCAAAGTTTTAACCAACTGGGTATAATAAAGAATGGAATAACAAAGGAAATCACCATGCGTGCGGTACTTGCGCATACGAGTTATTCCAATGAATAATAATAATGTAACCGTGTCGTGAAATTCACAAGCGGTGATGTTCCAATGTAATAATAAAGATGGAACCGGATCCGGTGTAAAACACATGGATAGGATATTCCAACGAGAATGATAAAGATTTTAAACCAGTCCTGTGTAAAACACACGCATGTGATGTTCCAACAGTAATAATAAAAAGATTTTAACCAGTCCTGGTGTAAAACACACGCATGTGATGTTCCAATGATTAATAGAAGAATGTCACCAAGTATAGGGTAAACCACGATATCTGATTATGTATAGTGTATGCGCGATATCTGAGTTATTCAACGAGAATAATAAAAATGGAATAACAGAGAGAATTTCACCAAGTATAGGGTATGTCACAGCGTGATACAAAGTTATTCCAATGAGAATAATAAAGAATGGAATAACGTAAGTTCTCTTCATGAATAAGAAAATAATAACACCCTTACGATACAACAAATAATATCCCTTACCTTAGAAGAACCTGAATATTGGAAAAGTGAAGTAGCGAATACTTTTTCTTTCTCTCTATAGTTTCTCTCTCTAGAGTTTTAATGAATTAAGTAAGAAATAATGAAGGAATGAGCTTTCTATTTATAGAAAAAAGCGAGGGTGGATCTTGGTCTTAACGAAGGGTCAAAATGACTCTTGGTAATATCAAGAGACAACTACTATTTGCCAATGGATAATTAACCCTTGGAACAATCGAAGAGGCGCTTAACTCTTGGTAATATCAAGGGACAACTACTATTTGCGAAGGGGTAATTACTATTGACGAAGGTAATTACTATTAACGAAGGTAATTACTATTCACAAAGGTAATTACTATTGATGAAGGTAAATACTATTGATGAAAGGTAATTACTATTCACAAAGGTAATTACTATTCACAAAGGTAAATACTATTGATTTAAATGTAATTACTATTCACAAAGGTAATTACTATTGACGAAGAGACTCTTAGATGATGACATATGGGCCCCCATAAAATAATCAAACTTACCACAAACGTCTCATAATGTAACTCTTTATATACATCAAGGATTGAATAAATATTACCACAAATCATTTTATTTTTAATCAACACATATTTAATCTTTCAACAATTATTAATCATTTATAACTTGTCGTCTCAATTAATAATATAACATATTATCTGAGATGATCTTTGTGACAATAATTGAATCAATAATATAAGAGATATGATCGCAAACAATTCTTTGTGTAGCAATAATTGAGTATAGCTAAGCGACTTCTCACGTAAGCATCAATAATCAATACCGTGTGCTACTACGCAACCACGCCAGATTCATCGTACTTTTTACTACCGAGTAGTTCAACGGTTTTAACGGTAACACCTCTGCCGTTATTTTTTATAGAAAGATAATTTTGTCGCTTTCTAACTACGACAATACTTCCGTTAGGGGTCCACCATCGATTGAGCCGTCGTCTAATATTCCCCGACAAAAAAGAATATTCTCCCACCAAATAAATATTTTATAACAACTTGCTTACTTTTGCAAAATTTATAAATATTACCCACAACTATAACATTATATCAAATTTATTCCATAATATTCAAAAATAATATTTATAGAAAATTCATCTTTATTTATAAAAGTTGGGTCTTACAACCTCCCCTTCTTATGAAATTTAAGCCCTCGAAATTAGGGTGCGACTGATATGATAAAGAGGTGAGGATACCTTGAATACCTTTATCGTTAAAAATATTAAATTCATCTTCGCAATCCGCCAAAGATATTCATTAACAATTCATCTTTGCACTACAAAG
Organism: Panax quinquefolius; assembly: GCA_020205615.1. Lineage (NCBI taxonomy): Eukaryota > Viridiplantae > Streptophyta > Magnoliopsida > Apiales > Araliaceae > Panax > Panax quinquefolius. The sequence continues at coordinate 20,629,407 of CM035164.1, forward strand.
CCAAAGATATATAATCAAAACCAATAATCTTTGAGACGCAGCGACTTAATAGTATCACGACCATGAATTATCTATGCACCAATCGGCCAAGGATATTCGTGTTTTCAATTACGATCATGATTATACCGAATAATCCTTGGTCATAATCATACCAAGTCTATCAATGCACTACTACCAAAGATGACTTTTACCACATCCATGAATTAATATTTCATTCTTTGAGACTCACCAATAATTAATCTATATCATCGAATCATCCCCGCACTACATGTGCCAAGGATATTCATTAGTATCACGACCACGAATTATCCATACACTACTACCAAAGATAATCGTGTATTCATTAGTATCACGACCACAAATTATCCATGCACTACTACTAAAGATAATCGTGTATTCATTAGTATCACGACCACAAATTATCCATGCACTACTACTAAAAGATAATCGTGTTTTCAATTACTGGTTATGATTATACCAAACAATCCTCGGTCATAATCATACCAAGTCCATCTATGCACTACAGTTATGTATTTACTTTCAACATAATATAAACATGAGGATAATGATATAAAGAATCAATCAAATGAGATAAAGGATAAATATTAAACATTTATAATATAATTTATCCAGATTCAAGAATATCCCCATGTTATCAATCACTTAATAATCTCATAATCTAATATCATTAATATTATAACAATATTTTAATCACTTCTTAAATTTATAAACAATTTATCTCAATTGTTTACGCTTTACCATATAATGCATTTAATCATTCAAAATGCCATACTCATACGATATCATCACCAATTATCAAATCCTCATCAAAAAAATATGCATATACTTTATATAGGATTCTCTAGCCATAAAATCCTATTTTCAACTTTGTTACTTCACATAACATATTTAACTCATATGTTCAGTAACTAAACTATTTTCATGAAAAATACCAAATCAGTCCTAAAAATATTTCTTTTCTGGGATTTAGCATAATATAGTCCCATAATGAAAATATATTTTTCTCGGAATTTTTAAAATTTATTTACTATTTTTCAAAAATCAATTTCTAATTAATTCCTTAAGAAGTTTGCTACCTCAAGTTTAACTCCAGAAATTCCCAAATCTTGGCAGCACCTTACACATGTTAATGTGAGCCTCCAGTTTAAATTTCATGGTCATCAGAGTTATAGAACTCCAGTTATAGTATTTTTCGTCAAAAAAAACCTAAATATTGAAATGGTCATAACTTGTTCATTTTAACTCAGAATGAGCTCATTTTTGGACAGGAGGTACTTTATAACATATATTTTCATGTCCCAAAAGTTCAGAATTTTTCACATAAATTTAGTGGTCAAAACAGCCCTTACAAAAACGTGGCAGCAGCTTTTTGGACATTTTAAAGTTTTGACTCCTTTGCTAAAATCAGTCCACACGAAAATCTACAACACCTTTTTCATTGATTCCACTTGGATTAGTTAGGTAACTCATAGATCTAACTCTAGGACTTAACCACACTCAAAAATTCAAAATATAATAGGAGATTTGGTCAATTGAATTTCATGTTACGTTTTTCACCAAAATCTGGTTTTTAACTCCTTGTGATTTTTAAGAAACTTTCATGTTTTCACATACTAACCAACATAACTCATCATAACACTTACTAATACCACGTATACCCATGATTTTCATTAGTCCAATGCTTTTATTATGACTTTCATCATAAACCACGTAAACTGTTCATTTTAGTTGAAGAAATATTTGAGGGTTTAAGAAATGGGTTTTATACTGGGGTCAATACGAAATTCGATTTCACGCTCTAAGTAGGCTAAGAAGTCTTCAAGAATACGCCAGGAAATTTATTAATAATAGAAATATCATTCAAAATCTGTGACTCTCATCCAAGACTTGGATAAGACGTCACATTGATACCAACTGTGACTTCTATCCCTTAAACTAGATAAAGACTCACAATGATACCTATAAACTTGCCATCTTCATTCACGATGTCGCCTACAGAAAAGTCCGGCTTTGCAGCATTCCACACAAGGAAGTCAACAACGAAAGGATCGGGGCTCTTTACTTATGGCTTGATATGACAATGATTGACTTTAGTGGTTTGGTTACTTTGAATTCAATAAACAAGTTGGTTATGAATATAAAAACTAACAACCTTACGAAAAAGCATGATGAGTAGTTAACCAATTGATTCCTAAAATCACATCAAAGGCAAATATTTTCAAAAAGATAAGATCGACAATGTAACGTGAAAATATTTATTTGAATCAAACAAGATTTAAAAATAGTAGCGAACGAAGGCTCCTACTAACGAAGTTTCAACCAATAAGTCAAAGTTTAACTTCTTCTGAGTCAAATTTAAACGTTGAACACAACTAGGTGAAATAAAAGAGTGGGTAGAATCGGTATCTAACACGGTATAGACTTCGCAAGAGCTTATAATTAACTTACCCGTGATAATTTTATTCAGTTCCTCGTCACGAGAAAAAAAACGCCTCTTAAACTACTGGCTTTGGTTTGTCTCGGGATGACCTCTCGGTGCCTCCATCCTAGTTGAATTTGTCTTGAAACGACAAAATCGAGCTAAGTGACCTTCTCTTCCACAATTATAACATGCTTTGACTGGCATGGCGCGATTCGGATCGATGTGTCCCTCTCCTCCGCATTTGAAGCATATGATAGGTGGTCTTTCTCCTTCCTTAACAACGGGTCTTTGGTCTTGGCGTCTTTCCATCATTGTTGAATCTCCTTTTCTTGAAATGTCCATTCTTATTGCTTTGACCGACACCACCAAAGTGGTTACCATATCCGGCCCGTTGATTCCTCCACGCTTGTTGTCACCGCTCGATGACTACTCACCGGTATTATAATTTTGTCAATACCGCTCTCTTTTAGTTCGTTGACTCGTTATCGCGCTCCACTAATCGAGCCCTATTTACAACATCCTAATACAAACACAGCTTTATGAGAAATAAGATGTTGACGATATCCAAATTTCAAACCTCTTAAAAACATTCGCGCCATTCTCTCTCATTTATCCACCAAGTGGGACGCAAATCGTGATAACTCCGCAAATTTTTCTCGTATCATGCGACACGGCCATATTGTTTTGTTCCAACTTGATAAACTCCGCCTCCTTCATGTGGCAAATACTTTCGTGAAAGTATTTATCGTTGAATGCCTCTCCCGAACTTCTCCCAAGATATCTTCATCAAACGAAGTTGAGTACGCTTTTACCGACTCCCACCAAAGAATCGCCTCACCGCAACATAAAGGTGGCAAAGGGAACCTTTTGCTCCTGAGCATCCCAAGACATCAAATATCTTGGTAATCTGCTTTATCCATGCTTCCGCCAAGTGGTTTTGGCTCTCCCAAACTCCGTGGTCCCAGCCCTTGAATTGTTTAGCGGTGACCGCCGAGAGTTTTCCGTGTTTCCACCTACGCTTTTGGACAGAGACACTTTCACCGATGTTGCATGAATTCTAAAACCTCTTAAACGTACTGGTCGCTCGTTCAATTGATCGTCGGTTGTTGTTTACGGAGGATTATCGCCATCTTGTTGCACATTGACCTGATTATTGATCTGTGGAGAATCAACAGTCTCCTGTGCTCCATTGTTATTCTCAACATTCTCGGATGCCATTTTCAAACACTGCCACAAAATAAGGGTTAATTGACATGCAACATATTATCACTATACTCTGACCGACCAATCAAATACCAAATAAACTTAGGTAGGTCATACTAGCGAAAAAATTCCCTATCTCTCCCCTCCTAGTTCTAGTCTCACATCTTAGCCAGGGATCATATCCCTAAGCTCTGATACCAACTGTGACGCCCCCAAAATTAGGTATACGTCACCCATCTTGGGTCGCCACTTACATGGTACAGAATTTAAATACAACTTACTAATATAACTGCTAAGTGTACAATACGACATAAACTCTGAGTTTGAATACAAATATTGTCTACTAGATATTATACAAACTCAAAAGGAGTCCTCATTACAATTATTATCACACTATTTCATAAAATAGTGAGGACTACTAATGCTATCCTCTGGACCATTACTCCGCTTCCCCAGGCTCGTCCCGGTATATTCTCATTTCACAAGAGAACGAAAGAAAGAAAGGGTGAGCTCAACTAGCCCAAGAAGAAATATTATAACTAAGATAATGCGTAATAAATTATCAATAGTCTTCAACAATGTTAAACCGATAAAATACAATAGAACAACCGGTTTTAATCTGCGGTGAATATGCAATCCATTAAAAGAGTCAAGTAGAAAATAAAGTCTACTATTTTTAGGTTTTAAAAGGTTTTCATAAATTTTATCACTAAGACTCAGCTTTAATGAATAAACCACAATATCTAATCATCCTCGCACCCACTATCAAGGATTTTCATCAAATTATCAATGGTCATGACTATACCAAATCACCCCTCGGTCATAATCATACCAAAAACTATCTATCAACGCATTACAGCATCGAGGACTTTTATCACATCATTTATAACAAGCCATGATTATACCGAATGATCCCTGGTCATAATCATACTAAATTCATCTATGCACGTAAGCCAAAGATAACATAATATAACATGAGGATGATGACAATGACATAATAATTCAATAAAACAAGTTCACGAATTAATTTATTCAGGAACTAATAACGTCCAAATTGTCAACATGATACTGCTTTGTAGAGTAAAATTCAAGAATAATCAGAAGAATATTTCCATGAAAAGATACTGGATGAAACGCAAATATCAAGAATATTCTACTAATTTCATGGAGTATAGAATTCAAAGTTTTAACCAACTGGGTATAATAAAGAATGGAATAACAAAGGAAATCACCATGCATGCGGTATTGCATGTATAATGTTATTCCAATGTAATAATAATAACGAGAACTGTGTCGGTGAAATTCACACCAACAGGATGTTCCAATGTAATAATAAAGATGGAACCAGATCCGTGTAAAACACACGAATAGGATATTCCAACGAGAATGATAAAGACGGAACCAGTCCTTGTAAAACACATGCATGTGGATGTTCCAATGTAATAATAATAAAGATTTTACCCGGATCCGGTGTAAAACACACAGACAGGATGTTCCAATAGAATAATAGAAGAATGTCACCAAGTATAGGGTAAACCACGTATACAGATTATGTATAGGGTATGCCGCGTATACAGGTTATTCCAACAGAATAATAAAAAATGGAATAACAGAGGGATTTCACCAAGTATAGGGTATGCCGCGTATACAGGTTATTCCAACAGAATAATAAAGAATGGAATAACAAAAGTTCTCTTCATGAATAAGAAAGAATAACACCCCTTACGGGTACAACAAATAATATCCCTTACCTTAGAAGAACTGAATATTGGAAAAGTGAAGTAGCAGAATACTTTTCTTCTTTCTCTCTATAGTTTCTCTCTCTAGAGTTTCAATGAATTCGTAAGAAATAATGAAGGAATGAGCTTTCTATTTATAGAAAAACTGAGGGTGGCTCTTGGTCTTAACGAAGGGTCAAAATGACTCTTGGTAATATTGAAGAGACAACTACTATTTGCGAAGGGTAATTAACCCTTGGAACAATCAAGAAGCGGCGCTTAACTCTCGGTAATATCAAGGACAACTACTATTTTATTTGGAAGGGTAATTACTATCGACGAAGGTAATTACTATTGACGAAGGTAATTACTATTCACAAAGGTAATTACTATTGATTTAAGGTAATTACTATTCACAAAGGTAATTACTATTCACAAAGGTAAATACTATCGGCGAATGTAATGTAATTACTATTCACAAAGGTAATTACTATTCACAAAGGTAAATACTATTGACGAAGAGACTCTTAGATGATGACATATGGGCCCCCAAAAATAATCAAACTTACCACAAACGCCTCATAATGTACTCTTTATATACATCAAGGATTGAATAAATATTACCACAAATCATTTTATTTTTAATCAACACATATTTAATCTTTCAACAATTATTAATCATTTATAACTTGTCGTCTCAATTAATAATATAACATATTATACGATGATATCTTGTGACAATAATTGAATCAATAATATAAGAGATATGATGCAAGAATTATCAGTAGCGAATAATTGAGTATAGCTAAGCGACTTCTCACGTAAGCATCAATAATCAATACTGGTGTCTTCTACTACGCAACCACGCCAGATTCTTTATTTCTTTACTACCGGGTAGTTCAACAGCTTTAACGGTAACACCTCTGCCGTTATTTTTATAGAAAGATAATTTTGTCGCTTTCTAACTACGACAATACTTCCGCTTAATGGGGTCCACCATCGATTGAGTCCTCGTATTTAATATTCCCCGACAAAAAGAATATTCTCCCACCAAATGAATATTTTATAACAACTTGCTTACTTTGCAAAATTTATAAATATTACCCACAACTATAACATTATATCAAATTTATTCCATAATATTCAAAATAATATTTATAAAAATTCATCTTTATTTATAAAAGTCGGGGGTCTTACGATTCTATCATTAAACTGCTGAACTACTCTAATTTAGTAAAAGTAAAGAATATCGCTGTGGTCGCATAAGAAGCAAACTAAGATTGATTATTGATGCTTACGTGAGAAGTCACCGCTTATACTCAATTATCACTATAAGAATTGGCTTTATCATATCTCTCTTATATTATCGATTCAATTATTATTACAAAGATTATCCGCATAATATGATATATTATTAAATCAATAATTGAGACGCAGTTATTCATATTATTATTTTCGCAATATCGACAATGTCTAGAAGTTCATCGAGGAGAGGTTTGGTCACCTAATTCAAGCGCGCATAATAAGAGAAATCCTTATCGAAAGCCCCTTCTTTCTGGAAAAACCACAGTTGTTAAATATTGTGAATTATAATATTAATGATGAATAAGTTCGTGTTGATTAAAGATTAATTTTATAGTTCCATTGTGTTGGAATTATTTGTGTTAGTGGAAATTGACATTTGTTTCGATAATAATTGATGTCTGGAGGTTATATTGTTCAATCGGGTATTCAGGGCACTTTTCGTGTCGGAGTACTATTCACGAGTTACTATCACGAACGAAGATCGATCTTTGAAAAAAATTGTGCTCCTTGTAACTGATCAAATAGGTCATCAATACGTGGCAATGGGTACCTATTTTTGATGGTGACATGATTCAACTCCCGATAATCAATACAAAGTAGCATACTCCCATCTTTCTTCTTCACGAATAGAACAGGAGCACCCCAAGGAGATGTACTAAGACGAATGAAACCAATGTCTTACAATTCCTGCAATTGGGTTTTTAACTCCTGAAGTTCAATAAGAGCCATTCGATATGGGGCTTTGGAAATGGGTTTTGTACCGGGTTCAAGGTCGATACAAAATTCAACTTCAAGCTCTGGGGGTAGGCCAGGATGTTCTTCAGGGAATACGTCAGAAAATTTATTAACAATAGAAATATCCTTCAAATCTGACGTATTTTTGTTTAAATCCATGACATGAGCTAAGAAAGCTTGACATCCGTTTTTCAATAAACGAATAGCTTTATGGCTTGAGATGACCGTGATTGATTTTAATGGTTTGGTCGCTTGAATTCGCATAATAGGTTTATTAGGAATATGAAAGCTAACAACCTTACGAAAATAATCAATTTTAGCATGATGAGTAGTTAACCAATCAATCCCTAGAATCACGTCAAATGCAAGTATTTTTAAGGAGATAAGATCGACAGTAACGTAAGTATGCGATTCTTGATTTGAATCAAACAAAACTTATAAACAATGGATGTAATGAAGGTTTCTCCTAATGGAGTTTCAACAGATAAGTCAAAGTTTAATTTCTCCTGAGTCAAATTTAAACGCTGAGCGCAATTAGGAGAAATAAAAGAATGGGTAGAACCGTATCAAATAAGGTATAGACTTCACTAGAGTTTATGATAAGCTTACCCGTGATAACCTCGTTCGTTTCCTTGCTTTCGGGAGGTCACAACAAACGCCTCTCTTGCACTACCGGCTTTGACTTTTTGGGATGGCCTTTGGTGCCTCCATCCTAGCTGAATTTGTCTTCTGGTGAACGATAAAATCGAGCTAAGTGACCTTCTTCCACAATTATAACATGTTTTGACTGGCATCATGTGCTTTTGGACCGATGTGTCCCTCCCTCCGCATTTGAAGCATATGATAGTGGTCGCTTCTCCTTCCTTAACAACTAAAATTGGTCGACGCGACGCTTTCCATCATTATTGAATCTCCTTTTCTTGAAATGTCCATTTTATTGTCTTGGCTATGATTACCACCAAGTGGTTACCATTTCGCATGTTGATTCCTCCACGCTTGTTGTCACCGCTTCATGATCATTACTAACCGGTATTTTCATTCTGCGAGCAACTTTCTCTTTAGTTGCGTTGACTCGTTATCGCGCCTCCAACAACCGAGCCCTATTTACAACATCCTCAATACAAACACGCTTTATGAGAAATAAGATATTGTCGATCTCCGACTTTTAAACCTCTTAAAAATATTCGGTCATTCGCTTCCTCATTATCAACCAAATGGGATGCAAACCGGATAACTCCGCAAATTTAGCCTCAGATTGACACACTGGCCATATTGTTTTGTTCCAACTTGATAAACTCCATCTCCTTCATGTGACGAATACTTTCGGAAAGTACTTGTCGTTGAATGCCTCTTGAACTTCTCCCAAGACATCTTGAGTCGGCCAGTCAGGTACGCTTTTACGATTTCCACCAAGAATCGCCTCTTCACGCAACATAAAAAGTGGCGAAGGAACCTTTTGTTCCTCGGAGCATCCCAAGACATCAAATATCTTGGTTATCTGCTTTATCCATGCTTCCGCCTTAAGTGGTTTTGGCTCTCCAATAATCTCCGATGGTCCCAGCTCCTTGAATCGCTTCAAGGTGACCATCCGAGAGTTGCCGCTGTTTCCACCGCAATTTTGGATGAGCCGCTCTCGCCGATGTTGCATGAATTTTATGAAGCCTCGGAACATTCCATCGCTTCATCATTTGGTCGGTGTTGTTGTTTGCATGAGGATTGTCGCCTTCCTCGATACACACATTGTCCTGGTTATTGATCTGTGGAGACTCAACGGTCTCTTGTGCTCCATTGATGTTCTCAACATTCTCGGATGCCATTTTCAAATACTGCCACAAAACAAGGGTTAATTAACATAAAACATATTATCCCTACACTCTCCTGACCAATTAAATATCAAATAAACTTAGGTAGGTCATAGTAGCGAAGGAATTCCCCGTCTCTCCCCTCCTAGTTCTAGTCTCACATCTTAGCCAGGGATCATATCCCTAAGCTTTGATACCAACTGTGACGCCCCCAAAATAGGTATACATCACCCATCTTGAGTCGCCAGATACATGGTTCAGAATACAAAGACAACTTAATTATACAACTATCGTGTAAAGTACGACAAAACATAAGCTGTGAGTTTTAATACAAATATTGTAGTCTAGACAATATTCAAACTCAAATTCAATATTATTACATTTATTTTCACTATTTCACCGTATAGTGAGGACTACTAATGCTATCATCTCGTCCGTCACTCCGTTCCCCGACTAGTCTCTGCTACGCTCTCATTTCCTCAAGAGAACAATAAAAGTAAAAGGGTGAGCTCAACTAGCCCAAAGAGGAAAATATTATTACTAAGATAATGCGTAATATATTATCGTTAGCCTTCAACAAAGTTGTTAAACCGATACAATATAACAACCATCAAGTTTAACTAAGTAATGAACAAGCAATCCATTAAAAGAGTCAAGTAGAGAATAAAATCTACTATCTTTTATGATTTAAAAGGTTTTCATCACTTTTATCATTGGGACTCAACAATAAATAATCCACATCATCGAATCACCCCTCGCACTACTACCAAGGATATTCTTTAGTATCACGACCACAATTATCCATGCACTACACGCCCAAGAATATTTGTGTATTCAATAATGGTCATGATCATGCCAACAATCGTCCCATCAATGCTCTACTACGCCAACGAGGACTTTTTTCACATCATTTGTAATATTACTACCATGATTACAATCGAATAATCCCTCGGTCATAATCATACCAAGTCCATCTATGCACTATAGGCCACAAATGACTTTCAACAAAATATAAACATGAGGATGATGACAATGATATAAGAATTCAATAAAACAAGTTCAAGAATTATTTTATCCAGAACTAATAACGCCCAAATTGTCAACACGATAATCGCTTTAGGGTAAAATTCAAGAATGCTCGTAAGAATATTTCCATGAAAAGATATCGGATGAAGCGCAAATATCAAGGATATTCCACTAATTTCATGGAGTATAGAAGTCAAAACTTTAACCAACCGAGTATAATAAGGAATGGAATAACAAAAGAAATCACTGTGCATGCGATAGATCAAGACAGCAAAAGTATTCCAATGTAATAATAAATAACAGATCGGTCCCAAGAAAACGCATGCATAAAGATGATATTTCCAACAGTAATAATAAAGATTTTAATCAGTCCCACGTAAAACGCGTGTGATGTGATATTCCAACGGAATAATAAAGACGAGAACCAGTCCGTGTAGAAAGCATGCATGTGATGTTCCAAATGTAATGATAAAGAATGGAACAATGTAAGAATTTCACCAAGTATAAAGGGTAGCCCACAAGTATACAAAGTTATTCCAATAGAATAATAAAGAATGGAATAATGTAAGTTCTCTTCATAAATAAGAAAGAAATAATACTCCATACCTTTAGAAAACCGCTGATATCGGAATAGTGAGGTAATGCACTTTCTTCTTCTTCTTTCTATAATTTCTATCTATAATAATCGCTTTCTAAAGCTTTTGTGAATTGGTGAGAAATGGAGGAAGAATGAGCTTCTATTTATAGAAAAATATAGTTTCGATAATCGCACGCTTGGGGCTCAAAAATTTACAAAGACAATACCTCCAACTTTTCTTTTATTTTTAATTTAGTCATGGAAGTATTATCAAACTTGCACCACCTCCCCTAATAGTAAATAATATGATTCAATAGTAAATTATGTGAATCAATAGTTCTGTACATGTGAAAATACTGAATTACAAAGATAAGTACTCTCCATCTATACCTCTATTTTTAACTTAGTCATGCAAGTATTATCAATCGTGCACCAACTCCCCTAATAGTAACAAGAATGTGAAACAATAGAATACACATGTGAACAAATAGTTATAATCATGTGAAATAATAGCAATCAATTGCTCATTTATCCTGTTAAATGCCGATTGGTCAATATAACCTCCAGACATTAATTATTATCGAAATAATTATCGATTTTCACTAACACAAATAATTCCAACACAATGAAACCATTTTTATCAAAAATATAAATTTTGAAATTTCAAAGTTTGACTTTTCCCGAAAAAGTCAACTATTGACTTTTTGACCAAATAGTGAATTCGGAAAATTTTGTGTTTATAGACTATTTTACTAATTTTATCGCTCGACTCAAATATCACGTCCGTGTCTCCAAATTCTACTCCTAACACAACTTCAATTTTAATAACATTCATCATTAATATTATAACTCACAATATTTATCAACCAGTCGCTCCTGGAGAGAGGGGCTTTCCAATAAGGATTTCTCCATATTGCGCAAATTAGGTGACCAAACCTCTCCTCGATGTAACTTCTAGACATTGTAAATATTGCAATTTAATAATATGAATAACTTTGTCGCCTCAATTATTGATTTAATAAAATAACATATTATGCGATGATATCTTTATGACAATAATCGAATCAATAATACGAGAGATATGATGCAAAGAATTATCGTAGAAATAATTGAGTATAACCGAGTGACTTCTCACGTAAGCATCAATAATCAATACCGTGTGCTACTATGCAACCACGCCAGACATCGTACTTTTTTACTACCGAAGTAGTTCAACAGCTTAATCTGTAAAACTTCCGCCGTTATTTTCATAAAGTATTTTTGTCGTTTTCTCAATCCGACAATAATTCCGTTGTGGGGGTCCACCAATGATTGTGCCGTTGTACGAATATTCTCTGTTAAAATGAATATTCCCCAACCAATCGAATATTATATGACAACTTGTGTACTTTAAAAAATTTGTAAATATTACCCACAACTATAACATTATATCAAATCCACACCATAATATTCAAAAATATATTTCGAGAAAATTTAATCTTTATTCCAAAAGTTGGGGTCTTACAACCTCCCCTTCTTATGAAATTTCGTCCTCGAAATTAGGGTGCGTACCTGGTATGTCGAAGAGGTAAGGATATCTTGATTTCATCTCAGATTCTAACTCCCAGGTCATTTCTTCCACATCGTGGTTTCTCCACAAAACTTTGACTTGAGGTATAACCTTGGAGCGTAGAATATGATCCTTTTTATCCAAGATTTTAACAGGTAACTCTTCATACGTTAAATCTTCCTCTAACTCGTCTGGTTCTAATTCAATAATGTGGTTCGGGTCTTTCACATATTTACGTAACATAGATATGTGAAAAATGTTATGAACACGAGACATACTTGGTGGTAAAGCGAGTCTATATGCCACAGTTCCTACTCGATCGAGGATTAAAAATGGGCCAATGAATCGAGGGTTGAGCTTTCCTCTCTTTCCAAATCTTGTAACTCCTTTCTATGGAGCAACACGTAACAACACATGATCTCCAATATCGAATTCTACGTCCTTTCGATGAAGATCAGCATAACTCTTTTGTCGATCTTGTGTGGCTTTTATACGTTGTCGGATCGTTTGAATCTTTTCCGTAGACATACGTACCAACTCCGGTCCCAACAACGTTGCTTCACCCACCTCATCCCAGCATACTAGAGAACGACACTTTCTTCCATACAACGCCTTAAATGGAGCCATGCCAATACTTGCTTGATAACTGTTGTTGTAGGAAAACTCCACCAATGGTAGGAACTTATCCCAACTTCCCTTGAAGTCAAGGACACAAAGTCTTAATAGATCTTCAAGAGTTTGAATGGTCCTCTCTCGATCGCCTCGTCCGTCCCGAGGATGATATGCCGAGCTAAATCAGAAATCTGCGCTCATAGCTTTTTGCAAACTAACCCAAAATCTTAAAGTGAATCTTGGGTCTCGATCAGAAACTATGGATACTGGCATACCATGAAGTCTTACAATCTCGTTTATGTACATACTAGGAAGACATTCAAGTGTATAAGTTTCTCGTATCGGTAAGAAATGAGCAGACTTGGTCAATCTATCAACAATGACCCAAATCGCATCTATGCCTTAAGAAACTTTGGGAAGACCAGTAACGAAATCCATGGTAATGTGCTCCCACTTCCATTCTAAAATTTCAAGTGGTTGTAATGGACCTTTTGGTACTTGATGCTCCACTTTAACTCGTTGACAAATTAGACACCTTGAGATAAATAAATACTATCTCTCTCTTTCATATTGCTCCACCAAAATGTATGACGAAGATCACGATACATTTTGGTACTCCCAGATGGATTGCAAACTGTGTGTTGTGCGCCCATCATGATTTTATACTTTAAATCGTGGTTGTTAGGAACACAAAAGTCCGGAGTTGACTCAAGTATTCCTTCCTCGTCGATTCTTGCTTCCTAGATATAGCACCTTCTTGCACTTTCTTCTTCATACGCATTAGCTCCGTGTCAGTAGCTTGAGTAACTTTAACTTTATCGATTAAAGTCTGGTTCTACTCGTATGTTTGCCATCATCATCATGGGTCCCTCGAGTCTTTATCTCTAACTCCATTCTTTGCAAGTCATACAAAATGGGCCTTTCATACGACAATATTGCACTCGCATTCGCGATATGATCTTCTACTCAATGCAAGGTCGCCTACCACATTTTCTTTTCGAGATGGTATTGATGGTATGATTATAATCTTTCAATAGTTCAAGCCAACGTCGTTGTCGCATGTTGAGTTCCTTTTGGGTGAAGAAATATTTAAGGCTTTTATGATCCGTAGATCTCCACCTTCTCCATATACAAGTAATGCCTCCAAATTTTAAGTCTTGAAGACAACAAATGCTAACTCTAGATCATGAGTAGGATAATTCCTCTCATATTCTTTGAGTTGTCTTCGACGATAAAGGCTATGACTTTCCCATGTTGCATGAGAACACATCCTAACCCTTTGCTCAAGCATCCTCAGAGATGACAAATCCTCCGAACCGGATGGTATTGTCGAATAGGTGCCGAAATGAGTCTCCTTTGAGTTCTTGAAAACTCTTCTCACATTCCTCGCTCCAATCAAACTTTGTATCTTTTCGAGTCACCGAGTTAATGGAGTAGCAATTCGAGAAAATCCTTCCACGAATCTCCGATAATAACCAAATTTAAACCGAGAAAGCTACGATTTCCGGCCACCGATTTAGGTTTCTCCCACTTTGAATAGCTTCAATCTTTGCCAGTCAACGGATATTCCACGACTTAATACTACGTGCCCAAGGAATGCTACTTCCTCAAGCCGAACTCGCATTACTTTAACTCGCATAAAGCTTATATTCACGAAGCTTTTGGAGTATCAGCCTCAAGTGTTGCTCATGATCTTCACGGCTTTTGGAATAAATAAGGATATCATCAATAAAGACGACCATAAAGTAATCCAAATATTCTTTGAATACTCGGTTCATCATATCCATGAAGGAAGGAGGAGCATTAGTCAATCCAAAAGACATGACTAAGAATTCATAATGCCCGTACCGAGTTCTGAAGGTAGTCTTTGGAATATCCTCAGTTTTAACCCTCAGCTGATGATATCCAGAACGAAGATCGATCTTTGAAAAAAATTATGCTCCTTGTAACTGATCAAACAGGTCATCAATACGTGGCAATGGGTACCTATTTTTTATGGTGACATAATTCAACTCCCGAAAATCAATACAAAGTCGTATACTCCCATCTTTCTTCTTCACAAATAGAACATGAGCACCCCAAGGAGACGTACTAGGACGAATGAAACCAATGTCTAACAATTTCTGCAATTGGGTTTTTAACTCCTGAAGTTCAATAGGAGTCATTCGATATAGGGCTTTGGAAATGGGTTTTGTACCGGGTTCAAGGTCGAATCAAAATTCAACTTCACGCTCTGGGGGTAGGCCAGGATGTTCTTCACGGAATACGTCAGGAAATTTATTAACAATAGAAATATCCTTCAAATCTGACGTATTTTTGTTTAAATCCGTGACATGAGCTAAGAAAGCTTGACATCCGTTTTTTAATAAACGAATAGCTTTATGGCTTGAGATGACCGTGATTGATTTTAATGGTTTGGTCGCTTGAATTCGCATAATAGGTTAATTAGGAATATGAAAGCTAACAACCTTACGAAAACAATCAATTTTAGCATGATGAGTAGTTAACCAATCAATCCCTAGAATCACGTCAAATGCAAGTATTTTTAAGGAGATAAGATCAACGTGTAACGTATGATTCATCGATTTGAATCAAACAAGACTTATAAACAGTGGATGTAATGAAGGTTTCTCCTAATGGAGTTTCAACAGATAATCAAAGTCTAATTTCTCCGGAGTCAAATTTAAACGTTGAGCGCAAGTAGGAGAAATAAAATAATGGGTAGAATCGGTATCAAATAAGGTATAGACTTCACTAGAGTTTATGATAAGCTTACTCGTGATAACCTCGTTCGGGTTCCTTGCTTTCTGGGAGGTCATAACAAACGCTCTTCCTTGCACTACCGGCTTTGACTTTTCTGGGACGACCTTTGGTGCCTCCATCCTAGCTGAATTTGTCTTCGGTGAACGACAAAATTGAGCTAAGTGACCTTCTCTTCCACAATTATAACATGCTTTGACAAGATCGCGAGCTTGACCGATGTGTCCTCCCCTCCGCATTTGAAGCATATGATAGTGGTCGCTCTCCTTCCTTAACAACGGTGTCGGTGCCGACGCCTTTCCATCATTATTGAATCTCCTTTTCTTGAAATGTCCATTTTATTATCTTGCTATGATTACCACCGGCGTGGTTACCATTTCGCATGTTGATTCCTCCACGCTTGTTGTCACCGCTTCGATGATCGTACTACCACCGGTATTTTCATTCTGCCGCATTGCTTTTTCATGGTTGCGTTGACTTGTTATCGCTCCAACAACCGAGCCCTATTTACAACATCCGAATACAAACACGCTTTATGAGAAATAAGATATTGTCGTATCTCCTGCTTTTAAACCTCTTAAAAACATTCGGTCATTCGCTCCTCATTATCAACCAAATGGGATGCAAACCGGATAACTCCGCAAATTTAGCCTCAGTATTGCACACCGTCATATTGTTTTGTTCCAACTTGATAAACTCCACCTCCTTCATGTGACGAAAACTTTCGGGAAAGTACTTTTGGGAAAGTACTTGTCGTTGAACAGCTCTTGGAACTTCTCCCAAGACATCTTGAGTGCGTCAGGCTGGGTACGTTTTACAGATTCCCACCAGTAATCTGCCTCTTCACGCAACATAAAGGTGGCGAAGGGAACCTTTTGTTCCTCGGAGCATCCCAAGACATCAAATATCTTGGTTATCTGCTTTATCCATGCTTCCGCCTTAAGTGGTTTTGGCTCTCCAATAAACTCCGGTGGTCCCAGCTCCTTGAACTATTTGGCGGTGACCGTCCGAGAGTTGCCAGTGTTTCCACCTGCATTTTGGACAGGAGCCGCTCTCGCCTGATGTTGCATGAATTGCATGAAGCCTCAAAACATTCCATCGTTCATCATTTGGTCAGTGTTGTTGTTTGCATGAGGATTGTCGCCTTCCTGATGCGCATTGTCCTGGTTATTGATCTGTGGAGACTCAACGGTCTCTTGTGCTCCATTGATGTTCTCAACATTCTCGGATGCCATTTTCAAATACTTCCACAAAACAAGGGTTAATTGACATGAAACATATTATCCCTACACTCTGACTGACCAATTAAATACCAAATAAACTTAGGTAGGTCATAGTAGTAAGAATTCCCCGCCTCCCCTCCTAGTTCTAGTCTCACATCTTAGCCAAGGATCATATCCCTAAGCTTTGATACCAACTGTGACGCCCCCAAAATAGGTATACATCACCCATCTTGAGTCGCCAGATATATGGTACAGAATACAAATACAACTTAAATATACAACTATCGTGTAAAGTACGACAAAACATAAGCTGTGAGTTTTAATACAAATATTGTCATCTAGACAATATATAAACTCAAATTCAATATTATTACATTTATTTTCCACTATTTCACTGAATAGTGAGGACTACTAATGCTATCATCTCGTCCGTCCACACCGCTCCCCCCGACTAGTCCTCGCTACGTTCTCATTTTCTCAAGAGAACAATTAAAGTAAAAGGGTAAGCTCAACTAGCCTAGTAGGAAAATATTATGACTAAGATAATGCAGAATATATTATCGTTAGCCTTCAACAGTGTTAAACTGATACAATATAACAACCATCAAGTTTAACTGCAGCGGAATAAGCAATCCATTAAAAGAGTCAAGTAGAGAATAAAATCTACTATCTTTTATGATTTAAAAGATTTTTCATCACTTTTATCGCTGGGACTCAGCTTAATAAATAATCCACATCATCGAATCACCCCTGCACTACGGCCAAGGATATTCTTTAGTATCACGACCACAATTATCCATGCACTACAGGCCAAGAATATTTGTGTATTTAATAATGGTCATGATCATGCCAACAACTGTCCATCAATGCTCTACAGGCCAATGAGAACTTTTTCCACATCATTTATAACATTACGGTCATGATTACACCGAATAATCCCTAGTCATAATCATACCAAGATCAATCTATGCACTATAGGCCACAAATGACTTTCAACAAAATATAAACATGAGGATGATGACAATGATATAAGAATTCAATAAAACAAGTTCAAGAATTATTTTATCCGAGAACTAATAACGCCCAAATTGTCAACATGATATCGCTTGTAGAGTAAAATTCAAGAATACTCGTAAGAATATTTCCATGAAAAGATATTTGGATGAAGCGCAAATATCAAGGATATTCCACTAATTTCATGGAGTATAGAAGTCAAAACTTTAACCAACCGAGTATAATAAGGAATGGAATAACAAAAGAAATCACCGTGCATGCGATAGATCATACGCAGGCGAGTTATTCCAATGTAATAATAAAGAATTTAATCGGTCCGGCGTGAGAACGCCAACAGAATAGGATATTCCAACGAGAATAATAAAGATATTCCAATGTAATAAAAAGATTTTCCAGTCCATGTAAAACGCATGACAAGATATTCTACAGAATAATAAAAGCGATTTAAACCAGTCCCAAGATAGAATGCATGCATGTGGATGTTCCAAATGAATGATAAAGAATGGAACAATGTAAGATTTCACCAAGTATAGGGTAGCTCACGATACAAAAAGTTATTCCAATGTAATAATAAAGAATGGAATAATGTAAGTTCTCTTTATAGATAAGAAAGAAATAATACTCCCTACCTTTAGAAAAACTGGATACTGGAATAGTGAGGTAACAGACTTCTCTTCTTCTTTCTATAGTTTCTCTCTATAATAATCGCTCTAAAGCTTTTGTGAATTGGTGAGAAATGAAGGAAGAATGAGCTTCTATTTATAGAAAAATATAATTTCGATAATTGCACGTTTTGGGGCTCGAAAAATTACAGTACAATACCTCCAACTTTTCTTTTATTTTTAATTTAGTCATGAAAGTATTATCAAACTTGCACCACCTCCCCTAATAGTAAATAATGTGATTCAATAGTAAATTGTGTGAATCGATAGTTCTAGACATGTGAAAATACGAATTACAGTATAGTACCTCCATCTATACCTCCATTTTTAACTTAGTATGCAAGTATTATCAATCTTGCACCAACTCCCCTAATAGTAACAAGAATGTGAAACAATAGTATACACATGTGAATAAATAGTTATAATCATGTGAAATAATAGCAATCAATTGCTCATTTATCCGGTTAAATACCCGATTGGTCAATATAACCTCCAGACATTAATTATTATCGAAATAATTGTCGATTTTCACTAACACAAATAATTCCAACACAATGAAACCATTTTTATCAAAATATAAATTTTAAAATATCGAAGTTTGACTTTTCTCGAAAAAGTCGACTGTTGTCTTTTTGACCAAATAGTGAATTCCAGAAAATTTTGTGTTTATAGACTATTTTTACTAATTTCATCGTTCCGGACTCAAATATCACGTCCGCGTCTCCAAATTCAACTCCGAACACAACTTCAATTTTAATAACATTCATCATTAATATTATAACTCACAATATTTATCAACCAAAGTCGTTCCTGAAAAGAGGGAGCTTTCCAATAAGGATTTCTCCCTATCAAGCGTGCAATTAGGTGACCAAACCTCTCCTCGATGTAACTTCTGACATACATTATAAATATTACAATTTAATAATATGAATAACTTTGTCGTCTCAATTATTGATTTAATAAAATAATATATTATCACGTGATGATACTACTTACAATAATCGAATCAATTGTGAAACCCCAGTTTTTATGAATAAAGAATTAATTTTCTCGAAATAATTTTTTTATATTATGGTGTGAATTTGAGATAATATTATAGTTGTGGGTAATATTTATAAATTTTGCAAAAGTATGCAAGTTGTCATATTATATTCGATTGGTCTGGGAATATTCATTTTAAACGGAAATATTAAATGCGGCAAGACAATCATCGTGGACCCCACAACGGAATTATTGTCGGATTGAGAAAACAATAAAAATATTTTATTGAAAATAACGGCGGAAGTTTTACCGTTGATACTGTTGAACTACTCGTTAGTAAAAGTACAGTAATTCGCGTTGTTGCATAGTAGCACACGGTATTGATTGTTGATATTTATGTGAGAAGTCACTCCGGTTTTGTTCAATTATTGCTACAATAGTTGTGCGCGTAGTATCTCACATTATTTGATTCAATTATTGTTGATTTAGAATTTTTGTTTTATTAGTATTATTAACGTAATAAAATAGAAACATCTTTTATATAAAATGAATACTTTATTAAAGTTATTCTATAAATAGAATATATTATATTCTATTATGCGTAGTGTTTTGCATAGTAAAATCTTTTTATATAAAATGTAATACTTTATTAAAGTTATTCTATAAATAGAATATATTATATTTTATTATGCATAGTGTTTTGCGTATAGTGCATGATAGTGTTTGCTTAGTAAAAATCTTTTTATATATAAATAGAATATATTATATTTTATTTAAAAGATTTTTCTTTAAATATGGATAGTCGATTAAAGTAAATCAATCTGGACCGTTCATTAATTAATTCTTACGCATTCCATTTTTCTATAAATAAAGCTCATTCCTTCATTATTTTCTTCTGAATTCAATTTGAACTCTGAGAGAAAACTAAAGAGAGAGACTATAGAGATAGAAGAAATTTTTTTGCTGCTACTTCACTACTCTTATATAAAGTATTATTTTACTAAGTAAGAGATATTATTCTTTTGTATTCAAGAAGAGAACTTCATTATTCCATTTCGTTATTGTTACATTGGAATAACTTTTGTATCTGTGCCAGCTACCCTATACTTGGTGACATTCTTCTATTATTACATCTTTATTATTACTCGTTTAATATCCCATCTCATCTTATATCGTCGGACTTGGTTCCATTTTTATTATTCCGTCTTTATTATTCTGTCGGAATATCATGTCTGTGCTATACGCCGGACCTGGTTTCATCATTTATTATTTCGCATTTATTATTCTGTTGGAACATCCTATCGGTGTGAATTTCACCTGACCTGGTTCCGTTATTATTATTCTGTTGAAATAACCGTCTATGCGAAGTACCGCATGCATGGTGATATCTTTTGTTATTCCATTCGGTATTATACTCAGTTGATTAAAATTTTGACTTCTATACTCCATGAAATTAGTGGAATATCCTTGATATTTAAAGGCTTCATCCAAAGATCTTTTCATGAAAATATTCTTGATCATTCCTGAATTTTATTCTACAAAGAAGTATCATGTTGACAATTTGGGCGTTATTGGTTCTGGACAAATTAATTCTTGAAATTGTTTAATTGAATTCTTATATCATTGTCATCATCCTCATGTTTATGTTATGTTGAAAGTCATCTCGTGGCACAGTAGTGCATAGATGGACTTGGTATGATTATGACCGAGGATTATTCAAAGATAATCATGGCCGTAATGTTACAAATGATGTGAAAATTAAAGGTCCTCATTGGCGTAGTGCATTGATGGACGCTTTTGGTATGATTATGGCTATGGATTCTCTTGACCAAGGGAGCAAAGATGAATTGTTTTATGGCATGATCGGGCCGTTGATGAAAACACGATTATCTTTGGCCGTAGTGCATGGATAATTAATGGTCGTGATACTTAAGAATATCCTTGGCACAGTAGTGCGGGGATGATTTAATGATGTGGATTATTTATTGAAATGAGTCTCAAATGATAAAAGTGTTGAAAAACTTTTTAAATCATAAAAGATAGTAGATTCTATTCTCTACTTGACTCTTTTAATGGATTGCTTGTTCTCATTGCGCAGTTAAACTTGATGTCTATTGTATTTTATCGGTTTAACATTGTTGGAGGCTAATGATAATTTATTACGCATTATCTTAGTCATAATATTTCTTCTTGGGCTAGTTGAGATCACCCTTTCTTTCACTGTTCTCTTCAGGAAATGAGAATATAACTGGGACGAGTCGGGGAACGGAGTGATGGTCTAGAGGATAGCATTAGTAGTCCTCACTATTTTGTGAAATAGTGTGATAATAATTGAAATGAGGACTCCTTTTGAGTTTGTATAATCTCTAGTAGACAATAATTGTATTCAAACTCACAGCTTTATGTTTTGTCGTATTGTACACCCATGTTGTATTAGTAAGTTGTATTTGAATTACATACCATGTATCTGGCGACCCAAGATGGGTGATGTATACCTAATTTTGGGGCGTCACATCAATAATATGAGAGATATGATGCGTGAAATTATCGTAGCAATAATTGAGTATAACCGAGTGACTTCTCACGTAAGCATCAATAATCAATCACAGTGTGCTACTATGCAACCACGCCAGACATTCATTTACTTTTACCACCGAGTAGTTCAACGATTAACGGTAAAACTTCCGCCGTTATTTTCATAAAGTATTTTTGTCGTTTTCTCGATCGGCTAATAATTCCGTTAGGGGATCCACCAATGATTGTGCTTGGTTATGCGAATATTCCCCGTTAAAGCGAATATTCTCCGACCAATCGAATATTATATAACAACTTGCGTACTTTACAAAATTTGTAAATATTACCCACAACTATAACATTATATCAAATCCACACCATAATATTCAAAAATATATTTCGAGAAAATTTAATCTTTATTCAAAAAGTTGGGGTCTTACATACGTGGATTACCGCATGGCGGGTGAAAATCCATTTGCAGTTTCATATATTATATTATATTCAGTTGGTTAAAGCTTTGGCTTCTATACTCCATGAAATTAGTGGAATATCCTTGATATTTGCGCTTCATCCAGTATCTTTTCATGGAAATATTCTTTTGAGCATTCTTGAATTTTCTTTGCATGGCGATTATCGTGTTGACAATTTGGGCGTTATTGAGTTCGGGATAAATTAACTTATAAATCTTTAAAATTTATTTTTGAACCTGTTTTATTGAATTGTCATCATCCTCATGCTTATATTATGTTGAAAGTCATCTTTTGCTTACGTGCATAGATGGACTTGGTATGATTATGACCAGGGATTATTCAGTATAATCATGACCGTAATGTGACGAATGATGTGGTAAAAGTCCTCATTGGCATGTGGTTCATTTGTGGACAGTTGTTGGTATGATTATGACCAGGGATTATTCAGTATAGTCATAACCATTGATGATTACATGAATATCCTTGGTCGTAAAGGTGGATGATTCAATTTTATTTATTAAAATTTGAGTCTCGTGATAAAGTTGATGAAAAACTTTTAAATCATGTAAGGCGATGAGATTTTATACTTTACTTGACTCTTCTAATGGATTGCTTATTCTGCTGCGATTTTTGATCTAAAACTTGTTATCTATTATATTCTATCGGTTGTTATATTTGTTGAAGGCTATTGATAATTTATTATGCATTATCTTAGTTATAATATTTCTTCTTCGGGCTAGTTGAGCTCACCTTTTCTTTCTTCATTATTCTCTTCAAGAAATGAGAACGTAGGCTTTGGACTAGTTCGGGGACGAGCAGTGATGATCCTAGATGGTGCATTAATAGTCCTCACTATTCTGTGAAATAGTATGATAATAAATGTAATGAGGACTCTATTGAGTGTGGATATTGTCTAGATGATAATATTTGTATTAAAACTCACAGCCTATGTTTTGTCGTATTTTACACGATTGTTGTATAATTAAGTTGTAATTGTATTCAGTACCTTGTATCTGGCGACCCAAAATGGGTGATGTATACCTGTTTTGGGGGCGTCACATAACACATAGGAAAAAAAAATTGAATTCACTATTTTCACATTTTCCTTATTATAAAGTAGGTTAAATCTCTAACCTTTATTTAATCATTTAATATTTTCCTTTAAAAGAAATATTACTAATATTCAGGATATCACAGATTAAAATAGAGAGTTAAAGAATGATAATGAAACTGTTGGATAATGATTTGTTGATATATTCTTCAAAGTTGGGAATAGAGAGTTTATTACGGAAACTATTGTGAATGTTTTTAAAGTTGTGCACAAAAATTAAGAAAATGATTGTATATTATTAAATACTGTATGGACGGTGAGATTTATCTTAAACTTTGGACGGTCCAGATGATTTATTGAGTGAGCGGGAAATTCAAAATAATTTGTATTTTATTAGATAGATGGATGGTGGGATTTATCCCAAACTTTGAACGGCCCAGATTATTTATTGAATGAGCAGAAAATTCAAAATTATTTGTATTTTATTAGATAGATAGTATTAATTGTTTATAATAACTTTTACCATATATTTATCTCATATTTTCTATCTCATCTGGAACATTTCTCATGAAGTGTAAATTTGAAAAGATTGTCGTTAATTCTTATAGATTATATAAAATGTCAAATAATTTAGGAAAAATAAAATTATCTAAAACGTCATATATATTATGGGACATAGAGAGTAATAAATAATTTTGTGTTTAACATTATATTATCAACATTAGAAATATTTTTATTTCTAAATTATTCATATATTAGCCTCATGCAACACACGCGTTACCAGTATAATTAGTGCGACGATAATAAAATACAGATTTTATGAAATTTAGAAGACAAAATAGAAAAATATAAATAGTTAAATTATAAAAGATAAAATAATACACATGTATAAACTTGCAACACTAAACAGAAAAAAAATAATATATCCTGCGAATTTATGCATTAACTTCTAGTATGAATTACGTGGATAACTATTAATTATAATTTATAATTTTTAATTAAATATGTAATGCGATAGGTTAACTTATAATCTTATCAAATCTCATACGTTATTTTATTCTTTTGACCGTTATCCTTAAAATACATAAGTCAGTTGGATAAAATTTTATATCCATTAATTTATCTTTTGCCCAAATCTACTCAAAAATAAGTTATAACCCAATTATGCCATTTACCAAAGCGGCCTTATGACCGTTGTATTGTTGGATATAGTGATAAATTACAAAGAATGCATTTAATAAGGATGTCCCAAAAGTTTCATCACTTTTTGAGCTTCCTATGTGCCCTTCTTTCTATAATATATGACGTTTTAAATTATTTTATTTTTTTAAAATTATTTGACATTTTATATAATTTAGAAAAATTAACGATTATTTTTTCAAAATTACCCTTCATGGGAAAATATTACAGATGAGAAAAAGTATGAGATAAGTACTCCATCCGTCCTTTAATATAAGTTATTTTAAAATTATACACATGTATTAAGGAAATAATTGTATAACATTAAATATAATACAATTGTCTATATTTTTCTTGTATTAAAAAAAGATAATGTTATTTATTGGACAAAAAATAGTGAGAGAACTAAAGTTATATTTAATACTTAGGGTAATATTGGAAACTAAACAATTAATGTTTACTTGAAATTCTCGAATGACTCATATTAAGGGACAAAAACACTTCTCTAAAACGATTTATATTAAGGGACGAAGAGAGTATATGGTAAAAGGTATTATAGACAATTAATACTCCTTCCGTCTCTTAATATAGAACGTTTTAGAGTTTCTCAATCGTCCCTAATTATTTTACGTTTGTTAAAATTTAGGAGAATTGGTCACAATTTTTCCAAAATTACCCCTCATTACTCTACCTAATTTTTTGATAAACTAAAGAATTTGATAAGTTATTTTATGGAGATGGAGATCTCACCAAAGAGTAAATGAGACTAATGAGTTTTTTTAGGAAAAAATTATGGAAAAATGTGTGAGAGATAGTATGAGATAATTATGATAAGATAATATTTAAGGGTATTATAGACAATTGATCATACTATATTTAATATTTTTTAATCATTATCTTAGTTTTTGTGTAACACTCTAAAATATATATAACAAAATATAAATGATTTTAAATTTCCCGTCCATCCTAATAAATTATCTGGGTCGTCCAAAGTTTGGAATAAATCCTACCGTCCATAGTGCCGAAGGCACGAGACTTTTGCTAGTGTCTTATATTAAGGGACGGAGGGAGTTCTGTATTTAATATTATATAATTATTTTTTTAATTTTTGTGCACAACTCTAAAACGTCATACTCCCTTCGTTCTAAAAGATTGTCGTTTTAGAAGAAAAAATTTGTTCCAAAAAGTTTGTCGTTTATAACTTTCGAGAAAAATAAATTATTTACTTTCCTATATTACCTATGCCTTCTCTCATTGTCCCAATAAATTATCTCCCTTGTATTAATAGTTTTCAATTTCCCATGAAGGGGTAGTGATGAAATTTCAAATAAATTTTATTTGATAAATGATATTTTCTTAATCCATGTGCCAAAATCTTAAACGGCAATAATCTTTTAAGAACGAAGAGTATATATTATAAGAGGGAGGAGTAATGTTATCATAATTCAAATGGTGTGACCTTTTCAAATTTAACTTAAAGCTTAATCATATTGTCATGGAAATTATATCCATTTTTTTTGTCTTATTACATTATATATGAGATGAAATTTCATTAGGCTTCTTAATAAAATGTGCATGATTTATATTTTTATTATAAAGCGATCATAACTAATTTGGTGTAATCGTGTCACGTTATTTTAATTTCTCTCTTTTGCCCCTATAAGTTTAATTATATTATTATGTTCTCTTTTTCATATTATTTTTTTCTTTCTATCGAGTCCTTTAAATTTTATAAATTTCTATTTTAACCCCCCCCCCCCCCCCAATTTATAACAACGCGTGTGTCGTGCATGCATAAAAAAGAGAGTAATAACTTATATCAAAAGAATACTAATAAAATATACCAACCATTTTTAGGCGATTGATGATTTATTTTAGTTTGTATTTTTATTGTAACGTTTAGACTTCATTCAATTAATGGCTCTAAAGACTATTTCATACAAGTGAACGTTTTTATTTAATATTAATTTCTCATATTAAATTTAAGATTTTAGAATAAATACTTATCTTTTCCGGAGGTAGAGATATTACACCATAATGTATGATGGATAAACTATAACAAAATAATTATGAAAACAATATCAAGTCAATAAATGTAATCCACCAAATTCAAATAAATAAATGTAATTAGTTACAATAAAATCTCATTTAAAAGCAAAATTTGTTAGCCATTCGTATTCAAGATTATCCTATTCAATTATTAAGTCATTTCTACATATACTTTCTTGACAATAAGAGCAAATACTACCTCAATTTTAAAATATAAGATTGTTACTAATTTTTAAAATTTTAATTTTGTAGTAAATTATTAAAAGTTATAAAATTAAATTAAATTATAATTAATAATGCTTTTTAAATTTTATATTAATTACTTAAAGACAAAAACAAATGTGAGGGACTACGTATAATTGAGTGCGTTATCACACAAAAGAATACAATCATTTTAAAATGAAATTATAAATATAAAATACGAGAGTGGTTAGCATGAAGTTAATTTTGGTTAATTGACTAATACAGTGTAAACACGCAAGTCGTGAGGTGATATCTTTCTGCCTGTTAGCACTGTATTAGTCAATTAACCAACTTACCATGAAATTAGCTTCATTATAACCGGATCCATAAAAGACACTCCCTCTCCTATAAGGGTACACAAAGGTGTGATTTATTCGCCCACCAGCTTTAGTAATGTTTACCGTGATAGAATTTACATAATTTGAATCTTCAAACGCACCACATAATTTTTTGTACATTGTGTTTGAGTAGCCCGATTTGGGGGGTGTTTGATAAAAACTGAATGAATCTAAATGAGCTGAATCTAAATCTGAATGAAAAATGTGTTTTGATAATTAACATATTTGAAACATCTGAATGACAAAATTTTACTATTTTACCCCTCTAAAAAAAATTCAAAATTCTTATAAATTTATATAATATTACTTAATATAATAGTTAATATATTTTTTTTACTTTTTTAATTTTTTTACTTTATTCATCTGCTCATTCAGCCATTCAACCAAAAAAAATTGACTTAGCCATTTAGCTCAATTATTTGACCGATTCAGCCATTCAGACGATTTTTTCCCAAAACAAACACACTTAATGACCGATCGATTCAACCATTCAGATGTATTCAGTCTTAAACAAACAGTCCCTTAATAGACCTACTTCTACTTTAATGATCCAATTATCTTGCCCCTAATATTGTGATATATTTGAAATAAGTTGCTACTCGACAAATAATATTTTACTAAAATACTCCCTCCGTTCTTAAAAGATTATCGTTTTAGAAGAAAAAATTTATTTCAAAAAGTTTTTCGTTTACAACTTTCAAGGAGAATAAATTATTTTCTTTCCTATATTACCCCTACCTTCTCTCATTGTCCCAAGAAATTCTCTCCTTTGTATTAATAGTTTTCAACTTCCCATAAAGTGGTAGTGATGAAATTTCAAACAAATTTTACTTTGTAAATGATACTCACTCCGTTCCTTAATATAGGTCGTTTTAGAGTTGTACACAAGTATTAAGGAAATAATTGTATAGCATTAACTATAATATCAATTGTCTATATTGCCCTTGTATTGGAAGAAGAGATTGTTATTTATTGGATAGAAAATAGTGAGAGAACCAAAGTAACATTTAATACTTGGGGTAATATTGGAAACTAAGCAATTAATGCTTACTTGAAATTCTCAAACGACTTATATTAAAGTGTTAGGTTTGTAATATTCATGAACGCAATCAAATTGCAAAAATTAAGCGGAAGCGAGATAAATCAGAGTTTAAAAAATTTACAAACCATATACCCGGATCACCCTTTATGCACAATTATTAATTAAACAAAAAGATATGAAGAACAAACATACCCTTGAAGATCCGAGCTTCCTCAGGTACAAGTTCACCTCCAATCCTTTTCGCGTTCAACTTGAATCCACCGTGTTTGGTTCCTTCCTTTGATCAACGTTAGCCACCCATATGTTTGGCCTCTAGAGGTGATCCACCAAGGAATAATAAGAATTCAAGAAGATGAGGTGTTTGGCTAAACCCTAGTTTTCCTATCTCTATAGAAAAGGCGTACTCTCCCAACTATTGGAATTACGTATGTTGTTAAAGTCAACAACCACCTCACCCATAATAAGACTCCTCTTATTTATAGATGTGGGCAACCCACCTTAACAATTAAGAAATTGAGATTTATTTAATTAATTAAATTCTTTTAATTAATTAAGCTCCCTAATCTTATTAGGGATAATTAATTAAACTCCTTTAACTAATTTTCCCTCCTAATCCTATTAGGAATAAATGAGAGTACTTATATTAAATTAATTCCTAAACTCTTTTAGAAATTAAAATAATAATAATTGTAATAATATTAATAAGACTCCTCTTATTAATTTATATTTAATATTTCTAAAATATTAAATAATAATATTAAGCTATTTAATTTATTCTATCAACATAGATTAAATTAAATATACTTAACATATTATTACGATTATGCCATTAACTTCTTAAATAATTATTCTTCCTTTTATGGTGTGACCCTTTAGGTTCTCCATATTAAACCTATTGTGAATAAATCAATTAGAACAATTCTAATCATATTTAAATATATAAATTAAACAATTAATTTATTTAAATAAATAATATTTATTCTACAATAGGATAAGCCTCCCTAGCGATCAACGACTTTCTAGATAATATAGATTTCAACATTAATCATTAAAGAACCTTTGAGTAAATAGTTACTGCATACATTCAATCATTCCACCATACAATGTCCCAATTAAATATAAGACATGGAATTACTTGTCAAGTCTTATTTTATTTAATTATATGTATTTCGACTCTTAAATGCATGACTCAAAATAATGCAAATTAGAAACTCCTTTCTAATTTCATTCTCGCTTTACCAAGGACTACTTGGGGTTGTCATTTATCGAATCACATAGGACATTTCTCTTCTTTTATTAGAAGTGGTAGATTCTTTATTGATCATACATTATCTCCATGTACAACTTATTATACCCAAGCATACCCTTTGATATACCCTTAGGGTCTTAAGGAATAAGTCAAAGTATAACTCATCATACACAAGATACTATGATGATCTCAAGTCCAAGGATTACTTGTACTACTATCACTACAGGAATTCCTATTGACAGGCAAGTAAAACTCCATTAGGTATTGTTGCCTAATTTTTAATAGCACTTTACCACGCAAGTATACGCGATCAATTATAATATTCAGCAAGCAAGGATATCGTTCCCACGAGGAAATAGACTAATATTTATCAATTACTAATTCTAATGCAATTAATCCTATTTTAAACTACGAAATTTTGTTTTTGATTTGAAATTTAAACTTAACAAAACTAATGATTAAGAATCAAAATTTCACAAGAATAACTGCAGATTTAATAGGTTAAGATTACAACTTCCCTTGGTATTTCATTTAAATCATTTCACTTCCCATTTAAAGCAATTAATTAATATGAATCATTATCCAAGAATGATTTATAAAATTCACACACTTTTTCCAAAACACGTGAACAAATCCTCCTAACTCCGATCCTTAAGACACAAAATTACAAGGAACACCCTTCTCAATTAATTCACTATATTCCTATGTGAATCAAGTTAATTAGGGTTTACGCATAAATTCTTTCAAAGGATACAAAAGACACATAGGTATATTCCTATCCTACATGCTAATCATATTAACCCTATTCGGATTATATGAACAGATGTTATCATATCCAGATCTTAATCTATACTCCATCTTCCAATTTATATAGATTATCACAATAATTGTTGGCCAAACAATCAATCAATAAGCAAAAGATATAATAAACAATTCAATAAAACCAACTTTCATTCAATGGGAAGGTTCAATTTAAACTACATACCAAGTTCCGCTGCAATCTTAATGAAAATTTAGTTCATGCTAATAATAAAGAAAAACATCATCCAGATTAATAATCCAAACATCCCGGATAATTACAAAAGATAAAACTAGAAGAAGAAGAAGAAACTCTGAATTTTCTCCAATACTCTCTCTTTGATCTTCAAATTTCTTGCAATTTTCCTTTGTGTTTTTTTCTTCGTAGTTCTCTCTGTGAAACCCTTGAATAATTCAAAGATACGCCTTTTCTAAAGTCTCCTCCTATTTGTATTAGTCTCCCTCTCATTCGATTCCTCTTTGGCTTCAACCACCCACTGGAAGTAGAAAATCCTCCTTTTTGCATACGAAGCGCTAGCGCCAACACAAGTTATTTCAAGCGCCTAGGCGCCGACCAGACCACGTAATTACAAAAATGCCACTCAAATCTAATTTTAATGATTTTTGACCTTTTCTTCTCCAAAATGACCAATTTGTCCCTCCACTCCAACCTACACAAAATAAACACAAAAAATGATAAAAAAGATACTAAAAACAATTAAAGATAGCAATAATTAAGTTTAATAATATCAGTTCATAGGTATAAAACCTACTCATCAAATACCCCCAAACTTAACCAATTGCTTGTCCTCAAGCAATAAAACACAATGCAATAACTAAATATGCAATACAGCTATCTACGTGCCTAAAATTTTAGCAGTCAAACAGAACAAAATCTATTCATCAAGCCTCGAGAAATCGAGATTAAACATACTAGTACATCATATCAAGACAGATTAATAATTTCCTAGTCAATCATCAAATCTTACCCTGTTATTACTGATATAGTGTGTGTGTATACTGAACAACAATGCTAACTAATATAATGCTAAATACAAAACATAATAGATCTCTTTAAAGGCGCTATATAGTGTCAACTCACAAAATTCACGAAACAAGCTAGATCCAACTAAAGTCAAACATCCACCAAATTCAAGAGTCCAATCCGGGATACTTATGCTTTACTTATCATTACGGGGGCTTTTTGCTCTTTTCCTTTTTTTTTTTTTTTTTTTTTTTTTTCCTTTTTAAAAACCATGACTGTGCAATGTCTCATTCCATTAGGCTAACAGTGCTACCCCTTAGCGAGCTTTCAACCAACGACTCCCAGACCATATAAGACCTTAGGGCGCTAGGTGTTAAGACACCCCTTCGGGCGTACTTGCTCAAGTAACAAAGGCCCCGAAACAAAACTAGCCACGGTAATTTTTTTTCTTTTGAAGCTTATATATCCCAAATTTTTCCCCCAAACTTAAGTTTTTGTCTAAATTCAGTCATCTCCGCCTATTCATGTCTTTCATTCATTCAAACTAGTATTATCCTCAAAAAGTCCACTATGTGTCAATTTAGACTCAATCACTCAACATAGTTGTTTTTATCGTCTATCCTTATTATATCGGTTTCAAACAGTAAAGATTCAAATCATGACAAGAAATCACATCACGCCTCTTAACAACAAGATTATATACTTGTCTACTCAATTCCAATCTCATCACTGGCCAA
Source organism: Panax quinquefolius (assembly GCA_020205615.1). Classification (NCBI taxonomy): domain Eukaryota; kingdom Viridiplantae; phylum Streptophyta; class Magnoliopsida; order Apiales; family Araliaceae; genus Panax; species Panax quinquefolius. Next base: position 20,661,672 of record CM035164.1, read on the forward strand.
ATAGACTTAAACTATCTAACAACTGAAAACATGCAAATATTTGAATTTTTTTTTTTTTTTTAAGAAAGTAGAATGAAAATTACATGAAAAACTACGAAATGAATACTACATGAATGCAAAAACTACTAAACGAATACTACATGAATGCAACTGGAACTGGAAGAATGCACCCCCAAACTTCACCTATGCAATGTCCTCATTGTATATAACAAACAAAACATAAGAAATTAGGCACCGAGGACTTCCCCGAAGATAGACGCCTTATTCCTCGTCATTATCCTCGCCTTCTTCTTCATCAACCTCATCTTCGTGGGGTAGATCAAATTGAGGGTACGCAGACAATGGGGGGAAATTGGTAGGGAGCAAGCAATGGATTCATGCGGTCAAACATCTCTAGAATGCTTTGCATGCAGCTTCGATACATCTCTGTTTGTCATTTGAGCTAGGCTATCCTCGATTTCTTTCAACCCTATTAAAACCCCGTTGAACTCTAGTAGCCACCGTGTCAATCCTTCTAGTTTGATTTCTTAATTCTCGTGAATATCTTCAAAAAAATTGGTGGTGGCCCGTAACTTCCAAATTGCAGGAGGATTATCGTGTAATTGTTGAATAGGCTCATTACGCGCAGACTCGGGAGGCACGATAATGAACCCTAACCCTCTCTGGGTGTGGTATACCACCACCCCCCCATACCTTGTACTTCTTAATAAGCGAGTGGTCAATCGCAATTTAAGGGAGGTTGTCTAGCTTCTTCTACATCCCATTTGACTCCAAATTGTTGACATAGTCCAAAGTGATCAAAGATGGGTGAGGTAATCCACCGAGGTCCCTCCTCGAATTGCTTTGTCAATTGAATCATGTATAACACGACCCACATCTATCGCTTTTCCTTGTGCAATACGTAAAAGCAACGCTGCCGCTGATTTATAACATCACTCATATGCCTACACCAAGATCAACTTGCACAAATAAAGGCATGCCATGCTTTCCCATAACTCGCTTAGTGCGGATGCGAGGGAACAAAACAAACTTCTTGTTGATCTGTTAATTTCCATGTTGTTCCGTGTACACACAAAGCTTGAATGATCTCATCGTAGTCTAGCTCGTGCTTCTAAATATTGCACGTAACCATTATCGGGTATTATGTTCAATCCGTAATAAGCATTTATTGTCCTAAAACCGACCTCCACCGATTTTCCATGAACCCAAATTATGTTACCAACAACATCTTTTTGCATTGGCATAGAATTCCTTAACAATTTTAATGACCGATGAATCCGGTTGGGATGCTTGAAGTTACCCCATCTTCTCGCTTCCAATCATTTGTAGTAACTCCCCATCTTCCGCCTCTCCGCAATAATCCACGCCAGAATAAGCGTTTTTACTAGAAAGCACATTGTAATATCTTTCGGATGCACTAAGCACTTACAAATCTCTTTTTTTGTCATACTTAGTCGGCGTGCAAGTCTCGCTTCTTTTGCCTTTTAGTAGCCATGAGTCTTGTGTGTGAATTGCTTGCCCAATAGACGATGTTTAGAGGCTTAGTATGGGCCAATCCTCTTTGTGACAATATATCGAACACTTGGTGTGCACAAATTTTGAACACTATTGGTAGACACTCCCCCAAACTTAATTTTCACCAAATTTGTTAATAACTAAGCACACTAGTCGTCTAATGAAATACAAGCAACAATGAGAAGTACCCAAATCCACTTGAGCCAACACAATGAAATAACCAACTTCAACTTACTACCTTAGCTACTATCCAAGCAAAACCAAATAATTTGCAATAAAATCTTGTGCACTTACTTGGTTATAGCCAGATATGATGTTCCAATCAAAGTTGTAGGAGCAATTTATTTTGAGGGTTGAGCACTTACTTCAGATAGATGTGGCTTGAATGTGAGTTGGTGCCCGAATTAGTGATGAAGGATGACCATATGGAGATTAAGTGCCTTGGTTTGGGTAGGAGATTGAGTGTTTGATTAGGCTTATACAAGAAAACGTTGATTCTAGTGGCTAAATTAGAGGAGGGTTGTGATTTGAGTGAGTTTGAATTGGAGTGGGAGAGCAAGAGAGTGTTTGATTTGGGGTTGGATTTGTTTTGCCCGATTAGGGCTTATATTTTTTTTTTAAAGATGCAAAGATGCGACATGAGCGCTTTGCGCTTGAGAATGCTTTGGCCGGACCGCCAGGCGCTAGGTAGCGCTGATATGTTTGATGCATGGGAGCGCCTAGGCGCTTAGAATTGCTTATGTTCTGGACCGCCAGCGCTTGGGGTCTTTGTATAGCTCTCTGACTTGGCTATCGCTGAGCGCTTGGTTTAACTCTAGGTATGGGCGCCTTCAGCGCGCTGGTGCTCGTCTGGGCTATGCAAGTGGGCGCCCCAACCCACATACCAAGCGCTTGGCTTGTGCTCTGGATTGGCCGCCTAGGCGCTTGGGCATGTCTTGGGCCTTTGGTTTCTTGTTTGCTTCTTTGTGCTCCCAACCTACACCCTTTAGCAATTCAATAACACTAAAAATGAGAAAATGATTAGAAATATGAGAATTTGACAAATGGATATTCTTCTATTGAGCTCATAAGTGCTTGCTTTTTCAGTGCGCCGCCCCTTGCACCCCTCGGCCACCACCCATGAAGTCAAGGTACCGCTCACATCGGGAGCGAGACCCCGACTGGTAGTCGAGGTGGCCATTAGTCAAACCCGCCAAATAAGAATTCATGTTTCCCACCGAAATCAATTAAATATCATGTTAGAGAACATAAGGGGTGTAACAAAACCTAAATTATAAAAGTTTAACCACTAAATAAACTAACAATAAAGCAAATTAAATGAATAAAAGTAAAAATAGAAAATAATAATAAAAATTCTGGGTCATTTCCCCCCGATTAACGCTTTTTATAGTCTTCACCGACTTTCTTCTCTGTTCTAATCGCCAAAGGTTGACCGATGTCCTTTCATGATCAACACAACCCCCATAGTAGTGTTTCAATCTCCTGACCGCCGACTTTGAAATTACGTTTAGCATCCGGGTCTTCCACCTCCACAAATCCGTGAGGATAAACTTTTGTAATGATAAATGGCCCCGACCAACGGGATTTCAACTTTCCGGAAACAATTTAAGCCTTGAATTGTATAATAGCACTCGCTTGCCTCGCTTCAAACTTTCTTCCGTAATTTTCTCATCATGCCACCTCTTAACCTTTTCTTTATATAACTTCGCTCGTATGATTGAGTCCTGAATTCATCCATTTGGTTCAATTGTAAGAGGCGCTTCTCTCTCGCAACATGCATATCAAAGTTTAACTTTCGAATTGCCCAATAAGCACTGTGTTCTAGTTCAACTGGAAGATGGCATGCCTTCCCATATACTAACCTGTACGGAGACATCCCTATCGGGGTTTTGTAAGTTGTACGATATGCCCATAAAGCATCATCCAACTTACTAGCCCAGTCTTTTCGACTAGGGTTCACTATCTTCTCGAGGATTCGCTTCACTTCTCGATTAGATACCTCGGCTTGACCGCTTGTTTGTGGATGGTAAGCAGTAGCTATCTTATGAGTGACTCCGTACTTAGCGAGAATAGCTGAGAACTGCTTATTACAGAAGTGCGTGCCTTCATCACTAATGATTGCACGAGGAGTGCCGAATCTAGAGAAAATAGTCTTCCAAATGAACGTAACCACAACTTTAGCATCATTGGTGGGCGATGTTATAGCTTCTACCCACTTCGAAACGTAGTCCACCGCTAGAAGTATATAGGAGTTGCTAAAAGATGATGGAAATGGTCTCATGAAGTCGATGCCCCAAACATCAAACAATTCGACTTCTAAGATCATGTTTAGTGGCATCTCTTGTCGCTTTGATATATTACCCACTCTTTGGCATCTCATCACATTTCAATGAAAACACACGGGCATCCTTAAAGAGTGTTGGCGAAAGAACCCACATTGAAGCACCTTAGTCAGCCGCTTCTTTCTCCCGCAAAATGTCCACCGTAGTTAGATGCATGACATTGGTAGAGAATATTTTCCATTTCAACTTCCGGAACACACCTTCTTATGACTTGATCTCCACATTGTTTAAATAAAAACGGTTCATCCCATAAATACTGTTTCACATCATGGAGAAATTTCTTCTTCTGTTGACTTGTTAAATCTGGTGGAAACACCTTACTCACAATGAAATTTACGTAATCTGCATACCATGGAGTATCCATCCTTACCGCAAATGTTTGTTCATCCGGAAAAATTCATTGATCACCGTTGTGTCATCTTTTTTAGTTCTCGCATTCTCTAATAGTGATAAATGATCAAGAACTCCGATTGTTCTGTTCCTTTTCATTCCGGATCTCCAAGTCAAACTCTTGTAGCAATAATACCCATCTAATTAATCTCGGCTTCGCATCCTTCTTTGCTATTAAGTACTTAATTGCCGAATGATCTGTAAACACGATCACTTTTGTCCCAATCAAATATGATCGAAATTTATCAAATGCATAAACAACTGCTAATAGCTCCTTCTCGGTAGTGGTATAATTCAATTGGGCATCCGTTAATGTCTTACTAGCATAGTATATAGCATGAAAAAATTTATCCTTTCGTTGTTGGCGAATCGCGCCAATCGCAAAGTCGCTAGCATCACACATTAATTCAATGTGATACTCCAATCTGGCGCTATGATTACAAAAGCAGAATAAAAGTTTTTTCTTCAACACATCAAAAGCTTCTAGGCATGCTTGATCAAAGTTGAATGGGACATCCTTCTCCAAAAGATTGCAAAGTGGTTTCGTGATTTTGGAGAAGTCTTTTATATAAATCGCCTATAGAAACCAAATAAGTCCCAAAAAACTTGAATACCCTTTTACCGAAATAGGTGGTGGCGGGCTCTCGATGGTTTTGATCTTAGCTCTATCAACTTCAATTCCTTTTGATGACACTCGATGACCCAAGATTATTCCTCTTGCACCATAAAATGACATTTCTCCCGCTTAAAACCAAATTCGCTTTCCATACACCGTTTGAGCACGAGAGTGAGATTTTCCAAACAATAATCAAATGAATCCCCAAAAACTGAAAAATCATCCATAAATACCTCAAGATTTTGTTCGACCATATCGGAGAAAATAGCCATCATACACCGTTGAAATGTCGCCAGCGCATTACATAATCCAAAAGACATTCTCGCGAAAAGCAAAGGTACCATATGGGCATGTGAATGTCGTCTTCTCCCGATCCTCGTGTGCAATGGCAATCTGTTATAACCTCGAGTATCCATCCAAAAGACAATAATACTCTATGTCCCGCAAGCCCATCCAACATCCGATCTATGAATGGTAGAGGAAAATGGTCCTTACGAGTGGCATTGTTCAACTTTCTATAATCCATACACACCCGCCAACCCGTGAATCGCTCGAAGTCGGGATCAATTCATTACGCTCATTTGCAACTACTTTGCTATTCCCCCTTTCTTTGGCACACAATGAACCGGACTTACCCATGAGCTATCTCCGAGATAGGGTAGATAATTCCCGATCCAACCATTTAATGATTTCCTTTTTTACAACTTCCTTCATGATGGGATTGAGTCTTCGTTGTTGTTCAATAATCGGTTTCGCTTCATCTTCCAATAGAATCTTATGCATGCAAATTGATGGGCTTATTCCCTTGATATCCGCAAGAGTCCACCCAAGAGCGCTTGAATTGCCGAAGTACCCTTAGTAGCTTTTCTTCTTGAACCTTATCAAGTGATGCAGAAATAATAACTGGAAAGGTAGAAGAAGAACCAAGGTAGGCATACCGTAGATGGTTAGGCAATGGCTTAAGTTCCAAGGTGGGCGGTTCTTCTAAAGATGATTTTACCTTTTCATCCGGCTTTCCCCAAAAATCCATAGGTTCAAATTTTTGCAAACTTCGTGTGAACTTCGGTGCTGAATCTAACATTTGAACCCATTCTAGCACAGTTGAGTCATCAAATAAATTTTCACTAACCAATGCACTTTCAAGAGGGTCTTCATTCACAAATTCACTAAATACCTCTGTAGTTGCTTCTTCAATCAGATCAACTCTAAAGCACTCTTCCTCTCCCTTCGGGAATTTCATAGCCTTGAAAACATTAAACGTTACTTCTTCATCTTGGACTCTCATCGTTAACTCTCCCTTTTGTACATCAATTAATGTTCTTCCAGTGGCTAAAAATGGTCTTCCAAGGATAATGGGTATGTCTTTATCCTCTTCATAGTCCAACACAATGAAGTCGGCTGGAAATATGAATTTGTCCACCTTCACTAATATGTCTTCCACGATGCCCCTAGGGTATGTCATCGATCTATCTCATGAACAGTAAAGAGATATTTGTTGGCTTTGGTGTCGGTAATCCTAATCGCGTGTAGATCGAAAAGCGGCATCAAGTTAATACTGCACCCAAATCACACAAACATCTCGTTAAAGAATCGGGGTCCAATCGCATACCTGTATGGTGAAGCTACCCGGATCCTTCAACTTCGGTGGTAACTTTCTTTGCGTAATCATACACATTCTTCTCGTCAACGCCTTCTGCTTTCAAAATCCCCTAGCTTCCTCTTTCTTGCTAAAATATCTTTCATGAATTTTGCATAGCTAGGCATTTGTTCTAAAGCATCTCGCGAATGGAATGTTGATTTGCGACTTTTTGAACACTTCTAAAAATTTTAAAATTGTCTATCTAATTTCGCTTTTGAAATCTTTGAGGAAACTTGATGCGGTGGTACGATTGTTGTTTGCTTATCTTCTTGTTGTTTTTTCACAACATTTTCCCCTGATTTACTTTCTCTCAATTTCCACTCTCTTTTCACCATCCTCTGAGAAATTATTTTCTTTTGTCCGCCTAAATCAGAGTCAACTCCTTCCCACTTCGAGTGTAACTCGCTTTACAATGTTCATTTCCATCATTCCTTGGATTTTTCTCCAGTATCACTAGGTAAAGAACCGGAGTTCTAGTATTCAAAGCACTAGCTATCCGCCCAATTTTGTTCTCAAGATTCTTTATTGCAAATTGATTGGTTTTTTTGTTGTGGCTTTAAAACCGAGTTGCCAATCTTGCCAACAATTCTTCCATTTGTGATAGCTTATCGTGTTGATGAGGTTGTGGGTGTTGTTGAGATTGTTGATGTGGTGAAATCCGTGGATATGATTGCCTTGGAGCTTGGGCTTGAACATGTGACCGATTATTACTCAAAGAAAATTTTGAGTTGTTTCTCACTCCCGGATTGTGATCGTTTGGATAATTGCCTCCTCGCTCTTTTTATAACCGGAAACAAACCGGATCGACTCGTGATTTATTGCACATCGATCACTTGAGTGGCTACCCGCATATATTTCACAAAATAGTTTCCATTTTCGAGAATCGGTTGTACCCAAGTGCATCTATCTTCTTTGTAAGAGCGTAAATCGAGTCATCACTGAGTGATAATCTTTGTCATCGCATCCACTTCATAAACCCCTCACCGTCCTTGGTGAAGTCGTTTTCTTTGTTGTTGCACATCGATAATTATTAGTCGCCATGGTTTCAAGCAATTGATACCCTCATCACAATTCTTGGCCATAATAGCTCCTCCCATTGCGAAAGATCTATACTCGATCTTCTTGTCTTTGAATAAACCGTTATAAAAAGTTTGCACCGAAGCCATTTAGGAATCCCATGGTGTGGACATTTTCTCAATGAGTCTTTAAATCTCTCCCATGCTTCATATAGTGATTCTCAAATCGTCTTTGAACGAAAGAGAAGATATCGTTCATAACTTTCTTTGCTTTTGCAAAGGGAAAAACTTTGCAAGAAATTTTTTGGCCTAGGTCGTTCCATGTAGTAATCGAGCCCGGTGGTAGTGAATGGAGCCAACTCTTAGCCTTATCTCCGAGAGTAAATGGAAACAAATTTAGCCTTATTGCATCCTCTCCTCACATTATTATACTTGAAAGTATCGCATGATTTCTATAAAGTCGACTATGTGATCGTTCGGATCATCATTTGGTAACCTCCAAACCGATATGAATTTTGAATCATCCGTATTGTCCCCTTGCTTTTATCTCAAAACTTGTAGCGATAAATGGCGTGCCTCGTAATACTCGATCAATTTCAAGAATCTGCCACGTAGCATAATCCCATGATGCTTTTTGCTCTTCTTCAGCCATAGTATCTTTCTTATCAAGTGCCTCTTTGGTTTCTTTAACCCACTTACGCAACCGCTGAAACCTTTTGTCGATGTCGTCCTCGTAAGGCAATAAATCTAGCTTCTTCGATCGCGTTTGCATACACTAGTCAAGAACACCTGAATAGAATAGAAAAAAGAAAAGTTTAAATTAAGATTAACGCTATAAAAATCAATAATGACAAAATAATAAACTAATTTCCCCGGCAACGGCGCCAAAAACTTGTTGCCTAATTTTTAATAGCACTTTACCACGCAAGTATACGCGATCAATTATAATATTCAGCAAGCAAGGATATCGTTCCCACGAGGAAATAGACTAATATTTATCAATTACTAATTCTAATGCAATTAATCCTATTTTAAACTACAAAATTTTGTTTTTGATTTGAAATTTAAACTTAACAAAACTAATGATTAAGAATCAAAATTTCACAAGAATAACTGCAGATTTAATAGGTTAAGATTACAACTTCCCTTGGTATTTCATTTAAATCATTTCACTTCCCATTTAAAGCAATTAATTAATATGAATCATTATCCAAGAATGATTTATAAAATTCACACACTTTTTCCAAAACACGTGAACAAATCCTCCTAACTCCGATCCTTAAGACACAAAAATTACAAGGAACACCTTTCTCAATTAATTCACTATATTCCTATGTGAATCAAGTTAATTAGGGTTTACGATAAATTTCTTTCAAAGGATACAAAAGACACATAGGTATATTCCTATCCTACATGCTAATCATATTAACCCTATTCAGATTATATGAATGTATGTTATCATATCCAGATCTTAATCTATACTCCATCTTCCAATTTTATATAGATTATCACAATAATTGTTGGCCAAACAATCAATCAATAAGCAAAAGATATAATAAACAATTCAATAAAAACCAACTTTCATTCAATGGGAAGGTTCAATTTAAACTACATACCAAGTTCCGTTGCAATCTTAATGAAAATTTAGTTCATGCTAATAATAAAGAAAAACATCATCCAGATTAATAATCCAAACATCCCAGATAATTACAAAAGATAAAACTAGAGAAGAGAAGAAGAAACTCTGAATTTTCTCCAATACTCTCTCTTTGATCTTCAGCCCTTGCAATTTTCCTTCGTGTTTTTCTTCGTTGTTCTCTCTGTGAAACCCTTGAATAATTCAAGATACGCCTTTTCTAAAGTCTCCTCCTATTTGTATTAGTCTCCCTCTCATTCAGATTCCTCTTTGCTTCAACCACCCACTGGAAGTAGAAAATCCTCCTTTTTTGCATACGAGCGCCTTAGCGCGCTCAACACAAGCTTATTTCAAGCGCTAGGCGCTTGACCAGACCACGTAATTACAAAATGCCACTCGGCTCTAATTTTAATGATTTTTGACCTTTTTCTTCTCCAAATGACCAATTTGTCCCTCCACTCCAACCTACACAAAATAAACACAAAAAGAGATAAAAGATACTAAAAAACAATTAAAGATAGCAATAATTAAGTTTAATAATATCGGATTCATAGGTATAAAACCTACTCATCGTGTATTCCTTAGCGAGCCACGTTCAAAGGAACTTATTCTCTAATAAGCACCTACATACTTGCTTTAGTGTCTCCACACAAATGATCATGAGATCAATCATCCTCATCCAATGAAAGCAAGCAACGTATGTACCAATCTATCCCGATTCACTAATCCCCAATTTAGTAATCCAATGATTGGGAACTATTTTAGTTTTAAGCTTTCAAGAATTTAGATCTCATTAGAATGATCATCATCATTATTCTAAAAGCATTGCTTAAAACTATGGGTTTATCACATATTATAAAAAACAAAGATCATGTAGATAATTAAAAGCCTTTAATAAATTAATACTTTTTATTAATAAATGAATAAGATTGTTACAAAGTATATGCTTTATCATCAAACATGATTGGCTTGTGTGCATATTACTTTCAATCTCCCACTTGCACTAAAGCCAATCGCCATTGTATCTTATACTCTTCTTCTCTAAGTGACGATTATCCTGCTGTTGGATAAGCTTTAGTTAATGGATATGTAATGTTGTTCTTGAGAGTCCACCATCTCTATAGTGATTTCCCATCTTTCAATGATTCTTATAATCAAATGAAAGTGCCACAACACATGTTTAGATCCAAGATGAGACTTAGGAACTATTCCTAGTTCTGCAATGAACTTTTAATCCAAACAATCAACTTGTAGCTTCATTTATAGCTATATACTTTGTCTTTATCACTAAACCAAAGAACTCTTTCATTGTTTGGAACCTTTCCAATTCAACGCACCAATTGCTCAAGATAACGCTTTACCTTAAAGTGGATTTTTCATCATCTTGGTGCATCTGAAAACTTGAGTCTGTTAAGCCCTCTAGTTTTAATTTAGACCCACCATGAATATGATCACATCCTTAGTGCCGGTTAAGCACTTGAAGATGTTTTTCACTGACTCATAGTGAACTTCTCCATAATATGACTGATCAACATCAGGTCTCGTACACTTCATTGCATACATGATTGTCACTCATGCGACCTCTCTTTTCAAGAGTCTGTGGGGACTATTAAGAGAGATACACTCCATAGCTCATCGACATGAGACATCTCTTGGAGTTTGCCATGCTAAACGACTTTAGCATCAAATGAATATACGTTCCTTGGGTTAAGTCGAGAATCCTCTTAAATCTATCTATATAGATTTATATCCCCAATTAAGATACTCTTCCAAATCATTCATGGAGGAATGTTTAGACAACTTTATCTTTACTGATTGTAGCATTGGTATGTCATTCCTTATCCGTAGTATATCAACATATAGTACTAGGAATGTCACGATGCTCCCACTGACCCTTTTGTACACACTAGGTTCATTCTTATTTTTGATAAAATCAAACTCTTTTGATTGCCTCATCAAAACGAATGTTCCATATTTGAGAAATTTGCTTCAATCCATTTCTCTGAGTGTCTACAACACTTACCTCATCGTATGTAACTCTGGATCATCATCTTCTATGATGCGTACCTCATCATCATCATCCATGATGAATCCATACCTCCTAGGTATCTTTGGTACTATTCCGTTATTTATGATTCAATGGGTATAATAGGCCTATCTACGTGTTCCTCTTATTTGACTTATAGTATTTTGTGGTTCTTGAACTTTTCAAGATCTATTATCCTCCCACTAGCCCCTTTTAATGATAAACACTTTTATCTTAGAAGGAAACGTGTTTCATGACAAACACCTTTTGCTAAGTAGGATTATAGAACATATACCCTAAACTTACTTTAGAATGTCCCACAAATCGACACTTGTCAAATCTTGTCCCAAGCTTATCCTTTGAAACCTTTTCACATAAGTTGGACAACCACTTATCTTAACATACTTAAGATTAGGAATCCTCCCTGTCCATAACTTTTATGGAGTCTTGGGGCCGGATTTTGAGGTTACCATTTTCATAGATATGCAACCATTTCTAGGACATTATCCCGTAAGGATACCGGAATGTCGATAAAATCATTATGGGCGCATCCATGTCCAACAAGGTACGATTTTTCCTTTCGATACATCAATCAATTATTGCGTATCTGAGGCGTCCATTAATGAGAAACCATTTGAGATGATCTAAAACTTATTGCACAAATATTTATTCCTTGATCTAATCAAAGAATCTTAATACATTGCCAATTTGTTTCACTTCAATTCTTTGAACCTTTCAAATAATTCACACTTGTATTTTAGCAAATACACACATTCAACTCTTTGAATGATCATCTCCTTTTCTCATACTAGTTTGTTCAATTCATAAAAAATTTTTTTACATAAGTCAAGTATACAAAATCCATTAAGTGATATTCCATCTATATAAAAAACATTATTATTATAAATAGAACAACAATTGTTCTTAATTATAATACCAAAGATTTCATTGTCCAACAATAAAATGGAAATAATATTTTAACAAGAACTGGAATACAATAACAACTTATCGACTTAATAGATTTGCCTCGTAGGCATTGCTAAACTATAAGTTTCTATGGCTAATGCAAAGAACCTTTGCTTCATTTTCCTCACATAAGATTTCTTATCTTTGTTTAACTTTCTACTTCGCTTGGTCCTTCATAAATCTATATTTATGATAACCAAAGTCGGTATCCAATACCCAAGTAGAACCTTGACTTAAAGAAAAATTTATTTCAATCATGAACAAAAAAATCAGATTGTAAATCAAACTTCACTAAGCTTCTTTGGTTAGCCTCTGCATGCTTCTCGCAGCTTTCTTTCCAAAGGTCCGTGCTTATTGTAGTGAAAGCAAACTCCTTTGCTATCCGTATCGCTTTTGTTCTTATTATCCTTTGTTTATGCCTTTCTATATACCTTCTTTGAATCGCTCTTCTTTTGAAGATCCTTTGGCCCCTACCAAGAAGACTTGATCTTTCTTTGTTGGAAAGTGACTCTCAACATTTTTCAACAAGTTAAGCAAATCACCGAGGCTGATATCTAACTCGTTCATATGAAAAATTCACAACAATTGTGAAAGGAGTCCAGGAATGAGTGCAAGATCAAATCTTGGCTCAACTCTCCATCCACGACAAAACCAAATGTCCTAATTGATCAATCAAATTGATTATGTTAAGAACTTTTTATGTCATACTTTATAGTGCCATTGGCCATTCTAGATCTAAGAACACCTTAGATATCTCGATATCTATCGGTCCTACTTTCCTCACCATCAACTACTTGATGTGTAGGAATATAGTAGAGCATCCATAGTTTCATCTTGACGCGAAGCTCGTTACTCATGGATGCGAGCATGATGCATCGAGCCAATTGTGCATCATCTTACCACTTTCTAAAAGTAGCAATCTCTTCCTCGAGGCATTATGCGCAACCATTGCGAGGATAGGCGATTAAGGACATAAGATAGCTTTTCACTATGAGAACTATTCTCAAATTCCTTAACCAATCCGTTTAATTCGGTTTGGTTAATTTAGCATCTAATATGCTTCGCAGTGATAGTAATTTTAGACATTGTAAAATTCTGTAAATGAATTTGTAATTAACAACATTTTAACATACATTCTTTTATTAATTACCAAAATAAATTAGGTCTTGTTTTAAATTGGTATCTCCCACTATTTTCTTCAAACTATATTACCCTCACTTATATAGTTCGGTAAAATCTAATTAAAGATTTTCTAGTGAGAATAAGGATCCCATTTCAAATGTATATAGCCTTGTGGTGACACAACAAACTATATATAAATAAATAGGTAGACAACTTTTGTCAATTACATCAACTATGCAACTCCTTTTCTTTTGCCTCTTAGATTATTTTGATCAAGTGGTGGCACATCCGAATCAAAATTATCCAAGTTAAGTCCGACCTAGCACTCCATATATTCAAAAAGAAAATATCATCCTTGTGGTGACACAACAAAACAATATTGTTCAATTTTCTTTATAAGCATCAAATGTGATAAATTAACATCTTAAATACTTAATACTTGCCTTGTGGTGACATAACAAACTCATATTAAATATTTAATACTCTATTAATTTTATCATGCTAGAAGGCTGACGCTCGATATTCCAAATATCTTTGAACGCTTAGAACTTAATATAAAAAATCGAGGGGTTTGTTATTAATTTGTCTCATCTTGTTTAGCGCGCATTTATATATATATATAAAATACGCGTCGTATTAATGAACATGCGCAAGCATGTTTGCATAATATATAATATATATAGTATAAGCATGCATATATAGAATACTATATTCTACCCGAATTGATTATGGACTTTTATTCTAGTTTGGTTCACTAGAGCCACCAAGTGAACCAAAAGGTCAAACCCTAGGGTGCAAGAAATAATATTTAAATATAACTATTACATTTAAACCCCTAGCTCCATTACAAACGGGTCTTCAAGCGCCTTGTCCTTGATCTCCAATTCTTCAAAATAATTCTAACTATTCCTATTACATAACTATTTAAAATAAATAGAAACCTTGATCGCCAGCCGAGGGAAGTACATAGGAGGAGATAGAATTTACATTAAGAAAAATTAGAGAAGACGCAGTGCATGAGACCACATTTAATAAAACCCATACATTCACGCATCCAACTAAAATAAAATCCAATCACATTGGTCAATAGTCCATAATCAATCCCATTTATTATCATACACATCATCATATGCATCAATAAATAACATTCATCTTATAAATAATAAACATTTAATATATATATTGATATCATTTAATGGGCAAATTTAGTTAGTATAAAATCTAATTTTGAATTAAAATAAACTCCTTTATTTTAATCCAAATTTAAATCAAAATAAAACTATTTTATTTTAATTTATCCAATTTTGAATAAAATAAACTATTTTATTTTAATCAAAATTTTAATCAAAATAAACTCCTTTATTTTAATTAATTATGGAATCCAATTCCATGTAAAAAAAAATATTAAAGGAAACACGAATTCTTTTTCTTATTCACAAATAAACTCCTTTATTTTGAATAATATGAAATCTTATTTCATATTTAAATAAACTCCTTTATTTAAGGAAACATTGATTTTCTTTTCCTATTCACAAATAAACTCCTTTATTTTGAATAATATAAAATCTTATTTCATATTTAAATAAACTCATTTATTTAAGGAAACATGGATTTTCTTTCCTATTCACAAATAAACTCTTTTATTTTGAATAATATGAAATCTTATTTCATATCTAAATAAACTCCTTTATTTAAGGAAAGACTGATTCTTTTTCCTATTCACAAATAAACCTTTTTATTTTGAATAATATGAAATCTAATTTCATATCAAAATAAACTCCTTTATTTAAGGAAAAATAGAATCCAATTTCAACTCTAATTAGTTATCATGGAATCTAATTCTAACTCTAATTAGTTAGCATGAAATTTAATTTTAAAATTAAAATAACCTTTTTATTTTAAGATTAAAATAAACTTTTTATTTTAAAATTAAAATAAACTTTTATTTTAATAATAAAATAATTAAGAATATTATATATTATTAATATATAATAACCGTCCCATTTTATAAATTAATATATATATATATATATATATATATATATAATAATATACGGTTAGTAATTCCTTGAAACCATGCGCCGCCCTTTTGTAAAACCTGTTAACATGCTTTATGTTTTTTTTTTTTAAGTAGCTTCGGTGCATTGCAAACTCAATAAAAAGGAGCACATGTAAAGTGACTCACGTTTTTTTTTTTTTTTATGTAGCTTCGGTGCATTGCAAACTCAATAAAAAGAAGCATAAAACATGACCCACGTGGTCAATCATGACCCATGTCTCACAATGATTACATGAATGACGAAAAGCACGGAATTTCCAATTTAAAATGCATTTTAGCCCTTTTTTTTTTAAATAAATTTTATACAATAAAATTATGCCCAATTAAATTGTTCTAAAACACATATCAATATAGATATTAAAACAATTAATAATTTACATAAAGGTTTGGCTCGATGCCATTTATTAGGTTTAGTAATATTCATGAACGCAATCAAATTGCAAAAATTAAGCGAGCGAGATAAATCGAGTTTAAAAATTTACAAACCATATACCCGGATCACCCTTTATACACAATTATTAATTAAACGAAAAAGATATGAAGAACAAACATACCCTTGAAGATCCGAAGCTTCCTCGTGTACAAGTTCACCTCCAATCCTTTTCGCTTCAACTTGAATCCACCGGGTTTGGTTCCTTCCTTTGATCAACGTTAGCCACCCATATGTTTGGCCTCTGAGGGTGATCCACCAAGGAATAATAAGAATTCAAGAAGATGAGGTGTTTAATTAAACCCTAGTTTTCTATCTCTATGTAGAAAAGCGCGTTCTCCCAACTATTGAATTACGTATGTTGTTAAAAGTCAACAACCACCTCACCCATAATAAGACTCTCTTATTTATAGATGTAAGCAACCCACCTTAACAATTAAGGAATTGAGATTTATTTAATTAATTAAATTTTTTAATTAATTAAGCTCCCTAATCTTATTAGGGATAATTAATTAAACTCCTTTAACTAATTTTCCTCCTAATCCTATTAGGAATAAATGAGAGTACTTATATTAAATTAATTCCTAAACTCTTTTAGAAATTAAAATAATAATAATTGTAATAATATTAATAAGACTCCTCTTATTAATTTATATTTAATATTTCTAAAATATTAAATAATAAATATTAAGCTATTTAATTTATTCTATCAACATAGATTAAATTAAATATACTTAACATATTATTACGATTATGCCATTAACTTCTTAAATAATTATTCTTCCTTTTATGGTGTGACCCTTTTAGGGTTCTCCATATTAAACCTATTGTTGTGAATAAATCAATTAGAACAATTCTAATCATATTTAAATATATAAATTAAACAATTAATTTATTTAAATAAATAATATTTATTCTACAATAGGGATAAACCTCCTAAATGATCAACGACTTTCCGATAATATAGATTTCAACATTAATCATTAAAGAACCTTTGAGTAAATAGTTAAATGACAATTCAATCCTTCCACCATACAATGTCCCAATTAAATATAAGACATGGAATTACCGTCAAGTCTTATTTTATTTAATTATATGTATTTCACTCTTAAATGCATTAACTCCAAATAATGCAAATTAAAAACTCCTTTCTAATTTCATTCTCCGCTTTTGCCAAGGACTACTGGGTTGTCATTTATCGAATCACATAGGACATTTCTCTTCTTTATTAGAAGTGGTAGATTCTTTATCGATCATACATTATCTCCATATACAACTTATTATACCCAAGCATACCTTTGATATACCCTTAGGGTCTTAAGGAATAAGTCAAAGTATAACTCATCATACACAAGATACTATGATGATCTCAAGTCCAAGGATTACTTCAGATTACTATCACTACTGAGAATTCCTATCGATGACAAGTAAAACTCCATTAGGTATTCCTTAATGAGCCAGCCACGCTCAAATGAACTTATTCTCTAATAAGCACCTACATACTTGCTTTAGTGTCTCCACACAAATGATCATGAGATCAATCATCCTCATCCAATGAAAGCAAGCAACGATGTACTAATCTATCCCGATTCACTAATCCCCAATTTAGTAATCCAATGATTGAGAACTATTTTAGTTTTAAGCTTTCTAAGAATTTAGATCTCATTAGAATGATCATCATCATTATTCTAAAAGCATTGCTTAAAACTATGGGTTTATCACATATTATAAAACAGCATCATGTAGATAATTAAAAGCCTTTAATAAATTAATATTTTTTATTAATAAATGAATAAGATTGTTACAAAGTATATGCTTTATCATCAAACATGATTGGCTTGTGTGCATATTACTTTCATAAAGAACAAAAATATTTTTCTAAAATGACTTATATTAAAGAACAGAGGAAGTACTTTCTTAATTCATGTGCCAAAATCTTAAACGACAATCTTTTAGGAATGGAGGGAGTAATATACTCCAACTTAAATGCAAAATAAAAGCCATTAAATGTAAAAGTTTTAAATCCTCAAATTAATCTCTCTGCATTGTACACTGAAAATGAGTACCATCAAAATTTAATTGCTGATTTCAGAGAGAGAAAAAGACTTCATAAGACTTTAAGTACCACCACCACCTTCTTTATTTCTCATGGCTATTGATATTTATATCTATCACCTAATTTAAAATTGTAAAGGTGAGAATATCAAACACTTTATTTCTCTCCCTCTCCCAAGGTAGGTTTGGATTAGATGCATGCATTAATTGAGGGATTATATGTCTAAAGGAAGAGGTTTTAGTGGCTCAACACATGGACCCACCAAGCTTCACTAATGTACTAGTACTAATATTTAATAAATGCATTTAATTTTGGTTGAATTTTTTTTATTACTTGACCATTTTATATCCTCCCACGTTAGCCATGATTTGAAAGAAATCATGTGAATTTAATATTTAATAATAAAGGTCAAGAATTCATGCCTAAAAAGAAATATATATAAAATAACTTAATTAGTCTTAAGGGTCCATATGAGCTCGAATATTTGTAAAAAATGTCAATATTTTTGTTTTACATGATATATTTTGAGTTTTATTTGGGGTCTTAATTAATTAATTTTTTTAATCAGAAATGTAAAATAATATAATACTAAATAGAATAAATTCTATTTTATGACAATACTCAAAAATATAATAATGCCACATTATTTTAGTTTATTTAAGAATTTTTTTTGAGACTTTGTTTAACTTTAATATCTTTTAACAGCTCGGCATAAAGTTGTTTGATAAAATTTTATTTGTCTCTTATCATCTCTTAACGGGTAAGGAAAAAATTTAAATTTAAATCATTAACTGTTGTTTCTTAACAAAAATTTAAATATATGGAGTCTCAATAAATTGTGTACTCTCTCATTTCAACCTTTTGAAATCATTATTGATTTTTTTAATCAATTTGAGATATTTTTAAATTTTTAAATTTATATTTTTTAGTTAAAAATAATTTTTAAATTAAGATGTTATTTCAATCAAATAATCTAATTTTATTTAAATATACTAATTATTCAAATCTTAATTACTCAATTTTTATCCCAGAGAACCATATTTTGTTGTCATCAAGTTGGAGGGATTATGGATTGAGTACACATATAAATAATTGATACATTTTTTAAAATAGTATATTATATATATATATATAAATTATCAAATCACCAAACTCCCACTCTCTTTCTAAATTAAATGGCCAATAAAATAACCAACTACCTCGGGCTATCCGTAGGGGAAAAGTATAAAAGTTAAATAAAGAAAGGGTATTTAAATTGAAGTATACAACGATGGAGTAGTATGGAGCCCTAATTACTAACTAGAGGTCCAAATAATTTTAAATTAAATAATATTTCTATTCAAAAGTATATATTTATTATTTATTTTTTTTAATATTAAATTAATCTATTTTTAAATTTAAATTTAATATAGATTATTTAATTTTAATCAATAAATTGATAAAATTTGTAAAAGATTTTTATTTTATTTTATTTATTTTAAACACGATTTACGGACCGAGAGATATTATTACTTCAAATTGTTCAAAACAATCAAGAAAAGAACACTAGAATGTGCATCTTTAATTTTATTTGTTATACTAATATTTACTATTGATTTATAATTTTTAATGAATTAAATTAATTTAAAATTATTCAAATTTATTTTTAAAAGTGGATAAAATATCTTATAATTTGGAAAGGTGATAATATCTAATATTAATTTATATATATATATATATATATATATATATATGGGAATAATGGTTATACAGTGTTGTGTATATTTTATTTGTGTACAGTCTGACAAAATTACGTGGTTTTAACAGATTTGTTTTGACAAATTTAAAAATAATAGTTTCTCTTCTCCAAAATCAAAAATAAATACGTTAAAACCACGTAGTTTTGGCGGTAGTGTCTGAAATAAAATATAAATATAAATGTATATACACAATTGTGTAAGACATGCGATTGCCTTTTAAACGGTTTTTTGGACTATAGAATTGATATTTTGGTTTATGGCGACAGTTGAACAGTCGTTATAATTCAAAAAAACTGTCGTTATAACACGACTGTGTACTACACACTTGTGTATATAGATATAACCCATATGAAGTATATTCTTAACTCGTTAAGGAAAAAGATAAACTACTCAAAGTCTAAAATACAGAATAAGCATAAGTGTATTTAAATTTTATCTATTTATAGAGTTAAAAATATAAATAAATAAAATTCAAATACAATCGTGTCTAATTTTTATGTCCGAATAGAGTTTTTGCTTTATTAATGGATTTTGTGCCTTTGTAATAAATCACAGCTGTCCACTAGCAATACCTTCTTCATCATCTTAATTATGTCCATTTAATGCCGCCATTACTGACGGCCCCTCGTCCTCTCTCTCCATTAATTCCCCCAACTTCTCCATTAATACATATATACATACGAATTCCTCAGCCCCTTTACTAGGTAATTTACAAATTATTATAGTAATTATATTTATAATTATAATTATTACTAGTATATATCTATATATATATGTATATATAAGGGGTTGGAGTTGAACCCATCAAATCCTCTCTTTATCTTTTAAGTTTTTTGAGTTTTTATCTGTTTATTTCTCCGTGCAAAGGGATTTTTCTTTATAAGAAAGTGATGGCGGCGGATGTAAGTTATCTTGTTCGGATAATGAATGGGTATAAGGAAGAACAGCAACAGCAGCAGGGTGGAAAAGCGAAATCAACATCCCTGATCACCCGGGATTTACTGGGTGGTTGTTCCGCCATTGATTCCAAGGAATTGGACCTCGATCTGCAGGTCCCTTCTGGGTATGAAAAGCGGCTCGATTTGAAGGTACTAGTAGTATTTCTTAAACTTAATATTATGTGTTATTTATGATCAATGATCTTATGAATTGAATGGAATAGGTTGAGTCTTTTTGGTTTTTGTGGGAATTTTAGAGAACCCATTTGGATATCGATTAATCAACAAAATTAGTTTTTCAGTATTTTGTTGTCATTTTTAGTTTATATATGTGTGTGTATTTGTGTGTGTTCTTTTTTTCAATCAAACAGTACTGAGTTTGATATACGTGGTTTTGTTTTGGATATGACGAATTTGGTATTTCTAATAGAGTATCATCAATCTATATATTACTCAAATTTACTCATTGTTTGTATATATACGTTAGTATTTGGAATTTCTATTAATATTTTTTGATTTGTAGTGTACTCTTTTCTGTTCATGGGAAATTTGATCAACATTAATTGTTGAAATTGATTAGCAGATGATGTGTTTAATGTATTTAAATGAATTTGATTCATTCATTAATTTTCTGATTCATTCCAATATCTTTAAATGAACCATTGACAGTTAGTTTCATTAAAATCAGTTTATTATGAGGCTCTCTATCTTTTTGTTAGACTATTATGCATGTGTACGTGATTATGTGCATGTAGTTACATTTGTTAAGAGCAGAATCAACAGATTGTTTTCAAGTTTGTAAATTATAAATGTACAAAAAGGTTTGTCAGTACTTTTTTCCTGAGGTAAAAGATTCTTCAGCAGCTTTTAAGTTAGTAATCTCTATTCAGTGTTGGAAAGATTAGAATAATATAATATGGTGATTGACTGATGATGTATGAATATTAAATAATTTTTTAATCAAAATTTTCATCTTAATTTCTGGTATATAATGTTGTAACATCTGTTTATATCATCATTAACTATTATTCTGTTCTATTTTGAATTGATCTGTGTCTCCATTCCTTAATAACAGAGCATTTAACCCTTTTTGACAATTAATGCTTCACTGAATTAAACTAGTATTATCTTTTTCAAAAAATATTAAAATATTATCATATGCATTCCACCTTTGATCTTACATTGATATATATTTAAATTATTGCAGTCAGGAAAGGTGTATCTACAGAGATGTAATTCTCAAAATACATCAGCTTCACTATCAGAACGTAAGCACCAAACCAATCAAACAGTTCCAAAGCTTCAAGACTTGAACTTTCCACCGGCATCAAAACAACCTTTGAACCTGTTTGATGACACCAGCTTGGACCTAAAGCTTGTCCAATCATCTTCACCACCAACATCATCCAATTACCAGAGTGTGTGCACTCTTGACAAAGTAAAATCTGCGCTTGAAAGAGCAGAGAAAGAAACTATCAGAAAGCGCTCAATATCCATGTCACAATCATCGTCACCGTCAAATTCATCATCCTCGGTTAAAGATCCTGATCATATGGACTTTGAGGAGAAGTCTTCTGCCTCTTTTGCAGCTGGCTGTCCCAGTTGCCTGCTTTACGTGCTAATATCAAAGAGCAACCCTAAATGCCCTCGCTGCAATATGATTGTTCCATCGCCTATGCCGCTGAAGAAACCTCGAATCGATCTCAATATATCAATATGAGCTTGAATATAACTGTTTTATGGTTAAATCAGCTGAGTTTGATTTTTGTATATAATAGGAAATATTTTTGTAATTGACAAAATGATGATATATGACTACATTTTGAAGAATGTTCTTACTATTTCTCAGAAACATAATTCTTTGTTGATTTTCTCTCCATTTACTTGTCATCCTCTATTTGTTAGTAGAATATGATGCAAATATTTATGTGTAAGAAAATTGCAGAAATAAATCAGTAGCATTTTTAGTTTATTGTCTTGAAGCAATATTTGGCACCAAGGCATTGTTTATTGAAGCATGTTTGGCTTTGTAAATTATTGATGCATAGGATTAGCAATAATTAGGTGGCAGCATTTGGCTGTTGGATTTTGTTGCTGTATTTGAACTATATGTTGATGTTGGCTTTCCTTTGACATGCAGTTCTCAACCTATTTGCAAGAAAGATGCATTTGCTCCATGTGGACCTTATCTGGGTGAATCTGAATCTTCTTGTACTTGAATTATCAGGTATGCATGCACCAACTCAGCTAAAATATCGTTTTATGTATGTAAATGTTTTTTTTTCATTTTCTATTTTGCAGTGTTCTTTTATTATTCATAATATGCCCTTGATTGTAACAAAACACTCTTTGATATCAGAAAGGTTCCTTGTATCTTTAAACTTCAGTAATGTAATTGTAGTGTAGTAAAAAATGACTGAAAAGAAAAATCTACCTACTAAATTTGTCGAGGTGATAGACATTTTTGAGGTTGCTTCGTGAACCCAATTATGGCATTTAGTACATTTTACTTATACACCTAACAAACATTAAATGGGAATTAAATTTTTTGAAGGTGCATATATACCTACCTTCTGATCAAAAGAGTTGAATGCCAACTTATTTTCAACCAATTTTTTCTGAACATATTAATATCTATTTGATCATGTTGATCTGTTCTTGTGTGTTGAACTTATCAAAATAAAATATATTTTAAAAAAAATATATGTTGTTGCGTGTTGATAAAGTCTTACTGAATTAGTGATTCCCACTGTTTTTTCTTGTTAAAGATACTATGACTGCAACTCAAGTTAGGGGTATTTATTTATTTATTGTAAAGTCAAATTTAGAGATGGCAAAGTCGAAGTTTGATACCTTTAATTGTGATCACGTTACTCATTAAACTATATCCTTTACTACTTGAATTATCAACCTCAAACATGTGGGCACTGTTTGGCCCCAGGACCTAAATGGCCTTGTTTGAAATGATTGAAATTAATTTCAGATGACATTATTAACGTATAAAGTTGAACATGCGGGATATATATTTTGGTCTGTGAATACATTAAATTTAGTTTAATTTCGTATCTGCAATTAGGCTAGGGTTGATCCCCTGCTGATGGTAGTTTGGAGTTGTCAAGGTTCCTCAGTTGATTAAACGAAACTGTTCCTAGTTAAAATTTGTCTAGTTCTGCTGAAAAGTTACTATAAAATTTAAGGATAAAATTTCTCACTCATTTATTAATGAGTGTTAGTATTATATATGAGATAAATTCATGTCGATACTAAATACCGACGTATGGGCAATAAAGAAGGGACACATGTATTACTGATTTATCTTATCGTTTACAGTTCCACATTAGTCTCGATCATTTGACATAAAAGTCAACATATCATTTTCCTTTATTAATCGTGGATTTATGCTAAGGTTTGTAGGTAGAGAGTGCCTATATTCTTAAACCTGCTAATTTATGGATGTTGCAATGCATGCGTTATTAAATAAGCTTGAATTTTATGTACCTTTTTAAGTTTGATTTTGATTTCAAGAGTCATTAATATTTTCTAAAAAGAAATTTTTGGAACAAATTTATTTTCTGGTGTTTGACTTAGTTGCACACGTGTGTATACAAGTCTCTGTGTGTGTACGTGTGTGTGAGAGATATTTAATTACTATATCATTTATGAGGAGAACAACTTTTGTTGACAAAGTTTTAAGAGTCATGGATCATTAATGAAAGATCCATTAATATCAGAAAGTGACTTGTATCCATGCAGTTAGAGTGCTCATGCAGCAAGATGTCATCCTTTACTAGCTTCAGGAACTTTAACGTTACATAAATAGATCCTGTATTACTCTTTTACTTCTCTGCAGACTCTTTCTAAGATGAAAAGATATTGTGCCTTATTAATATATGATTGAAAAGAGCATCCACCTAAACTTTGTCATAAAAAATAAAAAGAATTAAAATAAGGTTCAGAAAATACTATTGGTATAATATGAAATATTAAAATTTTTATTAAAATTTTTATGTGATTTATTTAATTATGAAAAAATAGCAATAAATTTTGTTATGAATAAAATAAGACTTTTGTTAGATATTTTTATTACAATATTAAAATTGTTTTGTGATTTATTTGAAATGGAAACAATAAATCCGTATTAATTTTTAATAAATATTTAAATTGTTTTGACTTGGATGAAAAATTAAAATAGCTTTTTTAAAATATTTAAAACTTCACAAAATTTAGCTTTTTATATTTTGGGAATTTGATTTGATTTGTTCATCAAGTTAATTAAATTGTGGTATTTACTGTAGCAATTCATTTATACACCTAACCCTTAATAGATGAGAATTACAATACTCCTACTTTTATATGTTATGATCCTTTTAAATAGGCACACCTACCATTGCAGTTAATATATGTTTTTGCCCATTACTATGTATTTATTGGTATATTAAATTTGATTCAGCAACCTCTTGTAGACTTGTCATTTAATCAATTAGATCCAATTCAAATCCAGCTACTCACCTGGATTTGATGTTCTGTTATTTCAAATTAAGATTAGTGGTCAAGTCATATTTTATACAGAGATAAAAATACCATTTAATATTTCTGTTAGTACTATGAAAGTTTAATTGCATATAGATTTGAGTGACTCTACAGTTTCATATTTGTTGCATCTATATAATAGCTACTTGTAGCATCATAAAATAAGTTCATATTAGCTCAGGTTCTTATAACAAAAGGTTTAAGACAAATTTAGTAGTACATTTTAGTTATCTTGAGCTTGATTAGATATGGATTTAATGGAAACGAACCTCCTATAACGACGGTTTTATTTGTCGCTATATCGTAGAAAGCCGGTTTTCTATGCTATAGCGATGGACAAAACCGTCGCTATAGCTTGTTCGTTGGATAGAGCCGGGCGGATTTAATGATACTATTATTAAAATTTGTTGCAGCTGATAGTTTGGTTTTAACTATAAATTGTTTTATTTCGGTGCTGTTTTTTATGTGTAGATATGTAATGGTATGGAGACAGTCTAATGAGGCCATAACAAAAAGTTTTAATACAAACCTAGCTTCTATGTGTTATAGGTGGGCAATACAGCATAATCAAGGTAGTATGCCTTTTTCTGGAAAGAAATACTCCCTCCTCCCAAAATGAGAGTTACATTTATATTTGTAAATTATAAATTGACATGAAGCTGCCATTACTTGATATTCTTAGTTGATTTGTCAATGTTAGGGATAAGTTTGAAAAAATCAAAAATTAAGCTGCCGTTCCTTGTATTCTTAGTTGATTTGCCAGGGATAAGTTTGTAAAAATAAAAAATTTCTTAAGAATTGTCCTTTTTATAAATATATCTCTAATTTTGAGATGGAAAATTTTTGGGACGGAAGGAGTAATAAGTTAATACTCAAGCATGAGATGGGATCACAGTGAGCCCACACGAGGAGACCTGGTCAGTGTACTTGGGTTTTGGATGCTTGAATGTGGCATATAAGGTGAGTACAGAATACTATAAAATAAAGTGGAGATGAGATGAAAATCTTTACCTCAATTCTAGTGTTGCAGTTGTAGCTAATCTGAAGATTGTTTACTAAGTTTATGGACTTTTGATGACCTTAGTATGTATTTTGTCTTAGTTCTGTTTTAACTTTTGATTCTTGAGTACTGCTATTTTCTTGAATTCCTTGATCAAATGGAAAATATAGAATATTCCTTGATCAAATGGCCAATATAGAATATGTTAAATTATGATGTTTCAGCCATTTATAAAAACCGAACGGCAGGTCTAGTCTAATTGGTTGGCAGTTCTCCCGGCCATGCGTGGCTAAGCGAAACGGCATGTGTGGCTGTGTTCGGAATGACGCAGATATCAAGTATTTAAGTGGGAGAATTTGTAACACCACATCTCAGCATCGAAAAATATAGGATACTTGGATACATAATATATAAAGTTGTAATATAAATAGGACATTCGCTCGTGACTTTAGTTAGCCTGTGATGACCCACGAAGATATTATCTGATGACCCACAAAGATACTATCGAAACAATGGATTAAATCTTGATACATTCTTGAAATTTGACCCGGGTTGTTACTGTATGAGTTTCACCACCAGCTGTAATATACAATAAAATCATCATTTTGTTTCCCCCTTTTTAAAGTTAAAGAGTAAAGTACGTAGTTTTCATTATCAACTTGTTCACTCACTATAAACTTTGTTGTCGGCTACAACTATCTATCGTTATTATTCATATTTTGTTCAAACAGCTGAATCATCATACATCCTGTTGGCTCTTAATTAAGCCATACTTATGAGATCTCATTCTTTTGCAGCTAAACGGGTACCAGTACTTCTCAAAGAGCCAGCAGAGCAAATGAGGTATTAATATCTCTTCCATAACTTGGTACATGTTAGCATCAGTCAACTAAATCTATTATGAGGGGTATGCTATTCAATTCTTTGTTGGCTAAATCATCATCGTATTATATATTCCTTTGTCTTGAAAATTTGATGCCTAACCATCAGTCTGTATCAATTTTTTTTATTATAATTTGTTGACATGTCCAATTTTAGCATGAGCATGGCATAAAGTTTCAGTCGGTTCATTATGTGTCATGGAAAACTTGATACTTGTAGTAGTGATAATTACCAAACTTATAAATTTTCTTAGTACCCACCCCCACCCCCACCCCCACCCCCTACCCCTATCATTTGAGTCCACTTTTTAGGGCTTAAATATACTTTAAACCATTAAATTTGTCGAATTTTAGAACTTAAAACCATAATGTTTCAATTTTAAGATATTGGATCTTAATCCCTTAATTTCTATAAATAATTTTTTCGACAACTAAATTTAGCATTTCACTACACCAATCTTGTGTCTATAATTTATAGAAAATTTAGGAATAGTAAGATTTAATGTTTTACAACATAAATATTTGGGTTTAAACTCTAAAATGAGAAAATTTTAAAGATTTTGAAATGTATTCAAGTCACTTTTTAGTCATAGTAATATAAAGTAACACTATTTTTAAATTTGTTATCATAATTTTATTATTATACCATATTACTAACTAACAATTTATTATGTCAAAGTATAACTAGAACAAAAATATATCATTTCGAAATGAGTAATGTTAGGGACACCAACTATATACAAAAAGTTGTGTATACGGTATAAAAACAAGAGAAAATAGGGAGCAATATTTACAACTGAATATTTTACATATTTTGATTGGTAATGAATTTCCTAATTCCTTGTATTAAATTCATGAGGCATTTATATTGGAATATGGTTGAATTTTATTAATGAAAGAAAACAGCATTTAACCAAGTTTTGTGGAAAGGTATGCATTTGTTTATTGTTGGGAGTGTTTTTTCATTAATTTAAACCTAACACATGATAAATGAATTTGTATTAATTAATAAATGTTGTTACATGTGGTTGCCACCTAAATGATTTGATGAGGTGATGGAAATATATTTTTTTTAGTTTATTCAATCATATAGAAAGTTGATATATAAATATAAAAAAATTTAAACATCTGGGGCCAGTGAAAGGTATATCATTTATGAATGTAAATGCCTAAAGTTTCTTGCCATTAAAGCACAGTATTATCAATTGATATTTTTACATAAAAATTAATTTTTATATGATTCTTAAAAATTATGGATCGATATTTTCACATAAAAATTATGAATCGATATTTAATATTAACATAAATTTATAAATAATACGATGATATAGAATTTGAGTAACGGGTATTGTATACTTTTAGTGTATCGGTTATTTGTGATTTACACTTGAAAATAATAGAGGAAAATAACAAATACTTTAAACTTTTATATTGGTGAGAAAATTTCAATTAATTTGATCTTCAAAATAAAAAGGGAGATAAAATAAATTAAGAAACTAATATTTTAGTATCCCATTAAAAAGAAGAGTTTGAAATACGCATGTGAAATGTTATATAAAGTATATTTTAGTTTTAAAAAGTGCTTATGTGTATATGATCTACTTTTAGGAAAAATAAAATTTGCAGGGGTTATTGAATTTATTTTTTTAGATTTAATACATGGTAGAAAAGTGTTTGTGCACATATAATTTCTCATTATTTATAATCTCTTATCTATTTTTTTATTTATTGTGAAAAGTTAAAAGATAAATTGAGTATGTTATTTTAATAAGAGTCTCTCTCACATAATCATATAAAGCTATTATTTATATTTTAGGTAAAAAAAATATCATTTTTAATTTTTTTTCTTTCATATTTGTTATAGGATAAAATGTAAAATTCACCGCTGAACTTTAGGGGTTTTTAGCTATTGAGTCATTTTCTTTTGGTCAACGCAAATTGAGCCGCTTTCTATTAAAAAATTTGAAATTTGGACTTTTATCCTTGGACGGAGGGAGTAAAAAATTTGGATTTTGAGACACAGGTGCCACATGTGCGTTGACCTGCATCGTGGCAGATCTGACGTGGGCATTTTTCATTTTATTTTACACGTGGACGAGCTGACGTGACCTATTTCGAATTTTTTCCCAAAAATATGTCGCTGCACAAATTCGAACTCGAAACCACCAATTTGAAACTTTGGTCAAATGACAACTCGAGCACCACGAGCCTAGCTATTATTATTTCGCAAGGATTAATCTTTATAACTAAATAATTCATTTTCCCCAAATTAAAAGACAAAACAGATCCCCAAATTAGATCTACTGAGTCTTAATTCTCATTTCATTCTTTCGTTCTTCATATGTCACTTTCTCTAAACCTCTCTCGCTCTCGCTCACTCGTTCTCGCTCACCCGCTCTCATCTTTCGTGTTCAGTGGCCTTTCATCTCAGAAATTTGTGAGTAATGAAAAGGGGAAAACAACTTAAAGAAAATAGCAACCAAAAGGTTGGGGACGGTTTAATATCCACTGAAGTCAGTGGAATTTCATCACCAAGGTATTGTGGGTGTGGGATACGAGCAAGAATTTGTACATCGTCAAAGGGCAACAATGTAAGGAGGAAGTTTTATGGTTGTTCAAATTATGGTGTTAGTTCTTGTATTTACTCTTATATAAAATTTTAAATTTTTTCATACAATTGTGGTAAATTGTTAGTTTAATTTCCTACAGATACAAATATTTTGTGGCTTTTTTCAATGGATTGACTCCATCCACATGTTAGAAGATGCTGAGAATTCTTCGGGTCTATTAAATTTGAGGAGAATTGAAATTGACCTACAGATGATGAAGGAGAAAGTTCATGACTTGGAAGTGCAAGTATCGAAAATGGAAAAAAAGAAAGTCAAATTGAAGAATGATTTGAAGTGTTTAAAAGAAGAAATAAGAAATTTACAAACTAGGGAGAAGTGGTTGATACTTGTAATTGGGGTACTTTTTATTTTGTGTTTGAGTATGTTAAAAACTCTGTTTTAATAATTTGTGTAATTGGAGAAAGCTCTGTTTTAGTTGTTTTGATGTTTGGAAAATGAATGGACCTTTGTATGAAATTATGGTTTTACTTGTGATTTGAGTAAAAGTGTTACTCCTATATTAAGTTCTCTGTTGAGTCCTATATTCAATAGTTTAATTCTTGTGTATTCAGAATGTTGTTTTGATGAAATATCTCTCACGCGAGACTTGTGCAATTGGGAAGTGAGACTCATTTGCAAGGTATAGAATGACTGTATACACAAAATAATAATTAACTTAATACTACCTCCGTCCCATAATAAGTGATTTTTTAGGTTTAATATTTTTTTCCAAAATAAGTGATGTGTTAGAACTCCAATATAATCTTTGCAATATTTTCTCATATATACCCTTATGCATTCAATGGTATTTATTGCATCTTACCATCACTACAATTAAATGACACTCATTAACTCTTCAACTTCAAAGAAAATATATTCAGGGTATTTTTGCCATTTTAGCTTGTGTATTGGTATGTGTAATTTAAGCTAAAAAATCACTTATTATGAGACGGAGGTAATAGTAATACTTTAAACGAATATAATTTATTTTGATGAATTTGTATGTCATTTACTGCTGAATGCATGCAATACACAATTGTAACATGTTTAATTTCTTTGATGAATTACTATGTCATTTCCGGCGGAATGCATGCAATTCACAGCTGTACCATGTTATGTGTTTTGAATATTGTACATTGTATTAAAAAATATGCTATATTTTTTTTCTTTGGAAATATATCTCCTAATTACTATGCATAATATATATGTATATACTCCCTCCGTCCCAGGATAAAAGTCCTTATTACTATTTTGGGTTGTCCCATGTTAAATGTTCACTTTCTTTTAATAACTAAATTTTTACACATTTTTTCCTATTATGCCCGTAGCATTAAATATCTCATACTTTTTTTATTCTAATTCTCTCTCTATATTTAATGACATTATTATGTACAATTTTGTCATTTTATTCCTCTTCTTAATATGCGTGAAAAGTCCACCAAAACTTTTATCCTGGGACGGATGGAGTATTATAGTAGTATATATACTAGTCAGGTCCACTCTCTTCTATAGATTGATATTTCAATTGAAACATGCAAAGCACCAGAGCAATGTTGAGCACAAAACAGAAATAACTCTATTACACTTAAAAACAATGGCATGCAACAAAAATATTATCAACTTCCATGAAAAATCAATTGATGCATCTAAACATTTAATTATCTGGCTTATAAACATCACCAGAACAACTACACCTAGGATAACAAACACCAAAAAAACCTTCTTAGTCAGGTTTACAAACACCCATAAATTCGCCAGTGTATCAATTTTATGTTTGAGATAATACAAACACCAAAATACCATAAAAAAGTCAAATACAAAAGGATGATATAAATTACTAGATCTTCTTCATATTCTACCCCTTGTTCACACTTTCTTGAGTTCCACCAGTCTTGTTCAACTTATTTGTCACTCCACTTGACTGGCCCTCACCCTCTGGTCTTCTTACCCCTCTAGTCTCCTTGAAGTTGTTATATGGCTTGAGCTATCAAACGATCCTCTGTTTCAATTTCTCCATCAAGTGCAGCTGCCACTCTTATAGCACCAGACATCAATTTTGTGGCCTTATGTGCAGTACTTATCTTTGCCCTTGTTGGATTATGTGCAGCTGTCTTTGCCCTTTCCTTTCCTTTCTTATTTCTACTAGGTGGAACTGGTACAGTCTTTGGGCCAGCTCCAGCTAAGTAACATCTCCCAGGTGTGTTCTACATAAAACAACACAATAATTTTACACATCACATTCTTCAAAATTGGGAATATAATTCAAACATCCAAAATAGATTTTGTACTATGTAATATGTTTGCAGTTGGCTTCCACTAGTGCTGAAATATATTTATGTCCCAAAACAGTGTATCTTGTAACCATATATCATATAAACAGAGTTCGTAATCTTTGTGAATGAATTGTCTTTATTTGCAGCATACTTCAAGCATTTAAACATGGCAATTTCATCACAAGAATTGGTCTGTTAGAGTGGTTCCTCAAAACTAATACTAGTTAAAACTTAAAGCTTAAATTTGGTTATAGTTGGGTGATGTAATATATATGTCAAATTCTTACCCTGCCTTTCTTTAATTTAATTGAGTATCTCATCCCTGCTTCCAACCTACTGAATCAATTATCTTGTAAGCAAAATTATGTCATTATAATTTAGAATACCCCGGACAAACCCTTAACATATATTAATAAAAAGCCAAAAATCAAACAGGGATCTAGTTTTAGGACAGTGGGAGAACTATACCCTTCTATATGTTGCACATTACATTGATTACAACTATGAATTATGATTAATAATTTGGAAGGGACATACCTTCACTCCTTTGTTCCCTTGTTTAGTCTGCTTGTTACTTTCTCCCAATTCTTGTGTCAGTGGATCCTAAAATGTACCAATTGATTATTTAGATATTTAAATTAACATAATTATGTGAACTAAAATATGACAAAAAACATAAAGGTGCAGCCAGAACCTTGTTTTGTTCCTTAGTGGTACTCTGTTTTCTCTTTTTCCCATTTTCTCCCTTGTCTTGTCCAACTTGTTCCTGCAAAATTAGATGATGAGTTAACATTTATTACAATTTGCAACAGTCTTGTTCCTTAACATTGACAGTCATAATTAATTACAACTAAACAACAACCTTGTCTTGTTCCCCTTTCCTTCTTTGTTTTCTCTTCTTGCCACTTTCGCCCTTATCTTGTTAAACTTGTTCCTGCAAAATTAAACAAAAATACAGTCATTTGAAACCATAATCAACATTCCAGTCATTTGAAACCATAATCAACAGTACAGTCAAAAGAATTGTGGCCAAAATACTTAAATGTGATTATGTTGTTTGTGTAGGTAACTTGCATGTAATACGCTTGTGGCCAGCTGTCTTGCAAGTAGTGCATACCATGATTGTTCCTTTCCTAGACAATTTGTATGACTTAGTTTTTTTGTGGTTGTTTTGACTTGCAGCACTTGACTCATCGTGCATCTCCCTCCTTCTCATCTTTTGTGGCCTTCCTCTTGGTGTCTTTAATGATGGAGTGACATTAACTCTTGGCCAAAATCTCTCCCCTTTAACCACCCTCAACATTTCTGAATATGCTCTCATATATGTTTGTGCTTTAAACCAATGTGACACATAATCTGCAGGATTGTATCTCATGTAGAACATAGTTGCACATGCATGTGGACAAGGAATTCCACTGAGATCCCAAGCCTTACAAGCACATGTGTGAAGTTTCAAATTCATTGTGTACCCATCAGGTGCAATCCTAGATGTTACCTCAAACTGCAAATCTCCATTGTATAACACAACATATTAGCAACATTCCTCAATGTTCTTGTCAAGAATTTTTTTTGGTCTTGGAAAAATGTCCCATTTCTTGTTCATGGCTATATCTCTTTTCTGTTGTAGTCTGGTCATTAACAGTTGTCTGATATCTTCTAATAATTCAATCAATGGCTTGCCTCTTGATTGAATTATGTATCCATTGAAACACTCACATAGGTTGTTGTCCACAATGTCACACTTTGTATCAATCTTGAAAAATGCCTTACACCATTTCCTAGGAGTCCCAGCCATCAAAAAATCATAAGCCCCTTCATCTAACTCCTTAATTCTTTCCATGTCATCCTTAAAATCAATGGTAGTTGTGGATTTTACAACCCTCCAAAAGGTTTTCTTCAAAGCTATACCCCTATACCTCTTTCTCAGATTGGCATAAATATGCCTTGTACAGTTTCTAGTTTCTGAGTAAGGAAATAGACAAGCTAATGCACGCTCTAATCCCTGCAATACAAACACAAAACATTATGTTAACAAATCACATGTATTAGTATTAACCCTAAAATTGAAGTATAACATGTATAACAAATAACAAGTTGATATTTACCTTTTGTTTATTAAGGTCCACCCTTCACCATCTGCTAACTTCAGGTCATCTTTGAGCAAGCCCAGAAACCAATCCCATGAATCTCTATTTTTTCCCTCTACAACTGCCTAAGAGATTGGAAACATTTGGTTGTTTCCATCTCTAGCTACAGCACTTAAGAGCTGCCCACCGCAAATCCAGTCCAATTATTTTCCTACAACCAACTAGCATACCAACTATAAAAGCCTTAAATCCAATATAAAGTCTTCTAAATTCAGGTGCACCAGAATGAAATACTTGATACAAGTCAATTGTAATCCCAGGATTTGACCTTCTTAACTCCTCGATATATCTATGCAACTTGGCATAATGTTCTTTCATGTTCACCATCAACTCTTACAAAGCAAACTGTCTAGCCCTATAACATTTGTCTATTGACACAGAAACTAGAAAGGTCTTTTTCACATAAGACTGGATATCAATCAGTCTCCAATTCCTGAATTCTTTAAGTCCTGTATTCAAATTCTTTGCTAACCACTTTGCATTAACCTGCATATTTGTAAGACCCCAAATTTTATGAATAAAGATTTAATTTCTCAAAATATTTTTTTTAATATTAAGGTGTGGATTTGATATTATGTTATAGTTGTGGATAATATTTATAAATTTTGCAAAATAAGCAAGTTTTTATAAAATATTCTATTGGTCGGGGAATAATCGTTTTATCAGGGAATATTAAATACATTTGCCGCACAATCATTGGTGGACCGCATGGCGGAATTCATCTTTATCGGAGTTAGAAAACGACAAAAATAACTTTTTATAAAAATAACGGCGAAAGTTTTACTGTTAACTGTTGGGGACGAGCCTGTCTGAGACACCGTTGAAAGGTCCCAACTTGTCCTTGATCAACCCCTGGGTTGAAAAGATGGGTCAGCCGTTGATTTGTCTTGTGTTGAGACTATTTTCATCTTACTTATTGCCATTACTTTGACTGAAACTCGCGATGATTGAAATGAATTATATAGCACTAAAAGACCCTCCTTCTAGCGCTAATGTTAACGCCAAGATTCGTTCACACGCCCAATCACCAATAGTGCGTCAAATCCTACACAGAAACGAAATCACACAAAGAACTTGACGATTTGAGCCACTGGGGGATAACTCTGGTGTGAGAATAAGTAACAGGTTGAAAGTAGGTTAACAATAAAGGTTTATGGTTTAGTGCTCAAAGTAATGTTGTGCACTTGTGAATCAGAGCATATCCTTATATTTATAGTGATTACACCACCTTTAAACGCCATGCCCCTCAATTGAAATAGAATTCTCCATTATGGTGAATATCATAATGGGATAGAAGTGAATCTCCTTAAAGAAAGGAAGTCGAACACTGTGAAACCCCAGATTTTATGAATAAAGATTTAATTTTCTCGAAATATTTTTTTGAATATTATGGTGTGGATTTGAGATAGTGTTATAGTTGTGGGTAGTATTTATAAATTTTGAAAAGTATGCAAGTTGATGTATAATATTCGATTGGTCGGGGAATATTCTTTTTGTCGGTGAATATCCGTATAACGGTACAATCATTGGTGGACCCCACGACGGAATTATTATCTGATTGAGAAAACGACAAAAATATTTTTATGAAAATAACTACAGAAGTTTTACCGTTAAAACTGTTGAACTACTCGGTAGTAAAAGTACGATGTCTGGCGTGGTTGTATAAGAGCACATGGTATTGATTATTGATGCTTACGTGAGAAGTCACTCGGTTTTGTTCAATTATTGCTTTCACGATGGTCTTTGCGTAATATCTCACATTATTTGATTCAATTATTGTCAATATTTTATATATTATTAAATCAATAATTGAGACGACAAAGTTATTAATATTATTATTTGTAATATTAACGATGTCTAGAAGTTTTGCCAAGGAGAGGTTTGGTCACTTAATTACGTGCCAATAGGGATAAATCCTTATTGGAAAGCCTCCTCTTTCCTGAGAACGACCTGGTCCATTAATATTGTGAATTATAATAATGATGATAAATGTTGTTAAATATATTGAGGTGTCTTTTTATGAAGTCACGGAAGTTTATATATATATATATATATATATATATATTGTTTTATTAATATTATTAATGCAATAAAACAGAAAAGCTTTTTATATGAAACAAAATACTTTTATAAAGTTATTTGTTTTATTAGACAATAATTAGAATATATTATATTCTATTATGCATAGTGTTTTGCATAATAAAATCTTTTTATATAAAATGTAATACTTTTATAAAGTTATTTGTTTTATTAGACTATAAATAGAATATATTATATTCTATTATGCATAGTGTTTTGCATAGTAAAATCTTTTTATATAAAACAAAATACTTTTATAAAATTATTTATTTTATTAGACAATAATTAGAATATATTATATTTTATTATGCATAGTGCCCGCATAGTGTTCTGCATAGTAAATCGATATGGACTGTCCGTTTAAAAGTAAATCAATCTGGACCGTTCATGAATTAGTTACTATTCAGTCCATTCTCCTATAAATAGAAGCTCATTCCTTCATTATTTCTTACGAATTCACTGAAACTCTAGAGAGAGAATTCTTCTTCTATAATCTTGAGCGTATTTCTTTATAGTTTAAGAAAGCTTTGAGCGTAGTGCAAGTTTTCTTCAAGTATATCCCCGCCCTACCTGTCGGAGTACTCTTCTTTATAAGGTAAGGGATATTATTTGTTGTACTCGTAGGGAGTATTATTTCTTTTGTATTCATGAAGAGAACTTCTGTTATTCCATTCTTTATTATTCTGTTGGAATAACCTGTATATGTGGGCTACCCTATACTTGGTAAAATTCTTCTGTTATTTCATTCTTTATCATTATATTGGAATAACCTGTCTATGCGAAGTACCGCATATATGGTAAAATTCTTATGTTATTTCATTTTTTTATTATTCTGTTGAAACATCTTGTCTGTGCGTTACGCATGACCTGGTTCCGTTATTTATTATTCTGTTGGAACATCATATACGTGCGTTCTACGCATAGCTTCAATTCCATTATTTATTATTCATTGGAATATCCCATACGTGCGTTTCTGCATGACACGGTTTAGATTATTTATTATTCTTTTGGAATAACCTATTTGTGCGGTCTATCACATGCCCGATGATTTCTTTTGTTATTCCATTCTTTATTATACTCAGTTGGTTATAGTTTTGACTTTTATACTCCATGAAATTAGTGAAATATCCTTGATATTTGCGCTTCATCCAGTATATTTTCATGGAAATATTCTTCTAAGCATTCTTGAATTTTTACTCCACAAAGCAGTATTATGTTGACAATTTGGACGTTATTGGTTCCTGGATAAATTAATTCTTGAACTTATTTTATTGAATTATTATGTCATTGTCATCATCCTCATGTTTATATTATGTTGAAAGTCATCTGTGACCTGTAATGCATAGATGGACTTGGTATGATTATGACCAGGGATTATTCGGTATAATTGTAATACCCGCGAATTTTAATAAATTATAATACTGAGAATAAAGATTTGTTTGTATATTTATTTGAATATAAATATATATGGTATCGGCTTATATTGTGATAAGTGGTTTAATTGATTAAGCCTGTGATAATTAAACAATGAAGCAAAAGTAATGAGAAGCTTAGTTTAAACTTGTGGAGTTATGCCTAGTGTGGCAAGATGATGAATTGAGAAAATACTAATTTAACTAATGATGAAATTAATTAGCATTACTAATAAATAAATAATTATATAATGAGGTTGATTTATTTGTTATTCATTAATTATCAGGAATAATAGTATGTGAAGAGAAATCATATATAATAAGGTTTTTCATTCAATATAAAGTGAGGTGTAACATTGAAATGAAAATAATTATTATATAAAACTATGTGATAAAAGTAAGCTTGACTTAGGTAATTGAGTAAGTTGTATGAAAAAGTCTTATGTGACATTTTGATGTGTGTGGGAATAATTAAATGGGTATTTTAAACATATGAGAGAGAGTAACTTGGATTAAATAAATAAATTAATAATAAGTAGCATTGGTACACAATTAAATTATATCTTAGTCTAGGATAAATATTATTTGAAATAAATCATTGTACATGGATTATATGATTTTATGTGTAATGTATGAGTGGGTGTATATGTATGCTCAATTGAGAACAAAGTGTAGAATAAACCTAAGTGTGCAAAGAAAATGCTGAGTATTAGAGTGTCCCAAAATCATAGTCCCATTCCAAGAAAAAGGGCTCAGCCGTGTTTTACAAAAAGCCTATGGCTCTATGCTTGTTGAAAACCAAGAGAGGAATGATGGCTATGGGAAGGGAGAAGATGGAGTTGGTGGAGCTTTCCACCCACTTCTTGTTGCACAAAGGTTCCTTCAATCTTCAATGGAAACAAACCATAGGACAAATTCTCCAAATGGATAATACTCCCTCTATAAATAGAAGTTCCCCTCTCAAAGGTAAGTGTTGAATTCTCTGAGATTTCTAATAGGAGTGTGAGCATTGTGAGCTTACATTATTTGCAAATTGAAGCTAGAAGAAGCAATACAACTTCAGAAAAGGTAATCTTCCTCTAGATGTTCATACCTTCAAGTTTTGCAAAGTTCATGAGTATGAAAACACTTGTTTAAGTTGAAATGGTTGTGGTTGAAACATGCTAGAATCTGTAAATTAATGTTAGATATTGTTAATATGGTCAAAAATGAAATCAATGAGAGTTAAACGAAGTAAAATGGTCAAGTAACAAATTCGTAGGGAAGAGAATTGCTAAATGTGTTAAACTTTGGAAAAATGGCAAAAACCTTGAATTGATCTTTGAAATTTAATGTTTGTATGTTTGGGATTGTTAGAAGCATGTTAGAAATGATATGTAGCAAGTTTATAGCAATTATACATCATTATATTGCTTCTTGATAGTGTGGGGTTAAGAAAATTGCATTTCAGTTCGAACAGGGGGATACTTGTTCGTGTTTAGCAGGGGGCATGCCCGCCCCGACGGGGGGTTTTAAAGCACAAAGGCCCGCCCCGACGGGGGGTGTTGTAACAACAAAAGAAATTTGTTTTGTTGTTTGATGCAAGAAATCTTAACTTCACTTAATTGCAAGAACATACATACTCCTTAAACATGTATTCAATGTATGTTACAAGTTGTTTAATAGGTTTGGAGTTGAATCATAACCTTTTTAAATGCAAAGTTAAAAGACGGAAATCATGTTTATAAAACCTTACGCCTTTTTGAATCTAACCCATTGAGCACATGTTTATAGTTTAGTTAGTCTTGTAAATACATATGAAATGTAGACTCAACATACCTTGCATGTAAAGATTGTTAGACATGACATCTCAACATTTAAAAACCAATTGAGTTAGAAACTCCATGATTTATATTGTGAACTTTGGAACAATTAGGATAGGATGCGTATGCCTCTAGAGATAATCGACATGTTCACGCATCTAGTTAGACACTTTATAAAACTATGCAAGCATGAACTAAAAGAGTTCCTAAATAATACGCAAGTATGAACTCAAAGGGGTTGTTTGACAATGTTATGTGGTTAACAAATACTATAGTTAGTAGTTATTATAATGAGCTCTTTTAACTTAGTAAAATGGAAATTTATGAGTAAAAACAACAAAGGACCAAACTTAGCCTAAAGGTCCTTCAACATGTATGAGTAGCTTAGGTGATGTTTCATATAGGAGATAAGTATAAGAAAACTGAAAAATGTTACTAAAGATTTTCAAAGATAAGAATAATGTGAATTATACATCTATGAGTTTGACTATGTATAAGATACGTGAGTGTAAATATGCGTGATAAATTAATGTATGTGGATATGTACGTTAATGTGTATAACTAATGCATACATATACATATATAAATGGGATAACGTAGTTCATTGAGGTGATATTACGCTATAAGTGGTAATCAACGCTAAAGGCAAGTCTCCTAACTCTCACAACTTTGGATTTTGTGCGAGTTCTCTAACTTTCATTGATTCACATATCGAATACAAGTTATCTAAATTCTTTACATTGTATATTGTATAAATTCGAATTATTAACATACTTATATTGAGCAAATGTCTATTACTATTCGGAAATCAATTACTTTGGCATTATTACGAGCATTAGACTTATTGTTCTTAAACTGCATTATAAAAGTTGTCTAAACCTTTGATTCGGTTTGACTGTTATCATACGTTAGAAAGCTATCCAAACCAATTAACTTGGTGCGGACTCTTGTAAATCTACTGAGATGAACAACCCTCTTAAAAAGGGGAAATTCTATATTGTTGGGGAACCGATGTGCGCACACAAGTATGATTAAATGTTATGCATAACGTAGGGTACCTTAGGCTGATCACCTGTTGTACTCGTTTATCTTGGATTGCAGTATAATACTGTTAATTTTAGTAAGAGTTCTTAGTCCTTAACGACTGCTCAGTGTTCATTCTTATTGAACCTCGAAATGATTAAATCATGAAATTTCATTGATATCCTTCAGTCTATGGTGACCACTATTTAATAATCTTGATATTTCTTGGTATCCTTGAACTATCATTTATTATTATACCCTTGAAGATTCAAATGCTATAACTGCTCATTCTTTTTGCTATATTACTTGCTGGGCAAACTTGTTACTCATTCTTGCTTCTCTAAAAACATTACAGTTAAGGCAGAGCAAGGCGTTACCTCGGGAAAGGACAATGGGAAGGGCAAGGCTACAGAGTAGCTTAGTTCTTTAAGAGTAGTAGTACTATTATTTCTATGCTTATTATGATGTATTAAAGGATGATTAATTATGTTTAAGTTTAATCACTGGATGGTTGTAGTAATGGTTACAGTATCTTGGGACGCGAATATTTATATTATATCAATGTAAATTATTTTAGTATTTCCGTTGTTGGTAATTTTAGTATGATGTTAGAATTAGTACGTGGCAAACCAAATTCGAGACACGAGTGTCTGAATTTGGGGGCGTCACAATAATCATGACCGTAATATTACAAATGATGTGAAAAAAGTCCTCATTGGCCTGTAGTGCATTGATGGACAGTTTTTGGTATGATTATGGCTATGGATTCTCTTCGGCCAAGGGTGCAAAGATGAATTGTTTTATGGCATTATCAGGACCATTGATGAAAACACGATTATCTTTGGACCGTAGTGCATGAATAATTCGTGATCGTGATACTAAAGAATATCATTGGTCTGTAGTGCAGGGATGATTTGATGATGTGTATTATTTATTAAGCTGAGTCTAAGCGATAAAAGTGATGAAAAACCTTTTAAATTATAGAAGATAGTAGATTTTATTCTCTACTTGACTCTTCTAATGAATTGCTTGTTCCGCTGCAGTTAAACTTGATGGTTGTTATATTGTATCAGTTTAACAGTGTTGAAGGCTAACGATAATTTATTCTCGCATTATCTTAATCATAATATTTCTTCTTGGGCTAGTTGAGCTCACCCTTTTTGCTTTCATTGTTCTCTTCTGAAAATGAGAACGTAGCGAGGACTAGTCTAGAACCAGAGCGACTATCGGTCCGGATGATAACATTAGTAGTCCTCACTATTCTATGAAATAGTGTGATTATAATTGTAATAAGATTGAATTTGAGTGTAGATATTGTCTAGATGACAATATTATTGTTAAAACTCTCGATTATGTTTTCGTATTTTTTGAGTTTGAATATTGTCTAGAAGACAATATTTGTATTAAAACTCACATTTCGTGTAGATAATTAAGTTTGTATTTGAATTTGCACCATGTATTTAGCGACTCAAGATGGGTGATGTATACCTATTTTGGGGGTGTCACAGTTGGTATCAAAGCTTAGGGATATGATCCCTGGCTGAGATGTGAGACAAGAACTAGGAGGGGAGAGACGGGGAATTCATTCTCTAGTATGACCTACCTAAGTTTATTTGGTATTTAATTGGTCGATCAGAGTATAGGGATAATATGTGATATGTTAATTAACCCTTGTTTTGTGGCAATGTTTGAAAATGACATCCGAGAATGTTGAGAACATCGATGGAGCACAGGAGACCGTTGAGTCTCCACAGATCAATAATCAGGATAATGTGCATCAGGAAGGCGATAATCCTCAGGCAAATAACAACACCGATCAAATGATGAACGATGGGATGTTCAGAGGCTTTATGAAATTCATGCAACATCAGGTAAGAGAGTCTCCTGTTCAAAATATAGGTGGAAATAATGACAACCCACGGTCGGTCACCGCTAAGCAGTTCAAGGGGACCACCGGAGTTTTTGGGAAAGCCAGAACCACTTAAGGCAGAGACGTGGTTAAAATAGATCACCAAGATATTTGATGTCTTGGGATGCTCCGAGGAGCAAAAGGTTCCCTTTGCCTCCTTTATGTTGCGTGAAAAGGCAGATTACTAGTGGGAATCTGTAAAACATACCCAGCCTGACGCACTCAAGATGTCTTGGGAGAAGTTCTAAGAATTGTTCAACGACAAGTACTTTCCCGAAAGTATTCGTCACATGAAGGAGGTGGAGTTCATCAAGCTGGAGCAAAACAATATGACCGTGTCGCAGTACGAGGCTAAGTTTTTCTAGTTGTCCCGGTTTGCATCTCATTTGGTAGATAATGAGGAGCGAATGACGCGAATATTTCTAAGAGGTTTGAAACCCGAAATACGTTAATACCTCATTTCTCACAAACTTTGTTTATATTCAGATGTTGTGAATAGGGCTCAGTTATTGGAGCGCGATAATGAGTCAGCACAACCACAAGGCAACGACCAACAACACGATAATAATCGTACGGGTGGCAACGGTCATCGGAACAGTGATAACCATCGTGGGGGAAATTATCATGCCAAGAATGGTAACCACTTCAGTGTTAATCATGGCCAAGATAATTGAAGTGGAAATTTCAAGAAGAGAAGGTTCAATAATGATGGAAAGACAAAGACACCAAAGACCCGTTTCAAAGGAAGAAGAACGACCACCGGTTCAGTATGTTTCAAATGCGATATGAGGGACACATCCGTCAAATCAGTATGTGAAGAATCCAAAACGTGTTTTAATTGCGGAAGAGAAGGTCACCTAGCTCGATTTTGTCGTATAGTGAAGTCAAGTCCAGCTGGGATAGTGGTGCCAAAGGATGTCCCAGACAAGTCAAAGCCGGTAGTTTAAGAGAGAGCGTTTTTTTTCGTGACAAGGAACATGAATAAAATTATCACGGGTAAGTTAATCATAAACTCTTGCGAAGTCTATACCGTGTTAGATACCGGTTCTACTCACTCTTTTATTTCACCTAGTTGTGTTCAATGTTTGAACTTAACTCCGGAGAAGTTAGACTTTGATTTATCTGTTGAAACTCAGTTGGGAGAAACCTTTGTTACATCCATTATTTATAAATCTTGTTTAATTCAAATTGACACTTTCACGT
Source organism: Panax quinquefolius (assembly GCA_020205615.1). NCBI lineage: Eukaryota > Viridiplantae > Streptophyta > Magnoliopsida > Apiales > Araliaceae > Panax > Panax quinquefolius. The sequence continues at coordinate 20,705,030 of CM035164.1, forward strand.
TACATGTCAATCTTATCTCTTTGAAAATACTTGTCTTTGATGCGATTTTAGGAATCGATTGGTTAACTATCCATCATGCTTTTCGTAAGGTTGTTAGCTTTCATATTCATAACCAACCTGTTATGCGAATTCAAGCAACCAAACCACTAAAGTTAATCATTGTCATATCAAGCCATAAGTAAAGAGCCCCGGTCCTTTCGTTGTTGACTTCCTTGTGTGGAATGCACCAAAGCCAGACTTTCTGTAGGCGACGTCGTGAATGACGATGGCAAGTTGATAGGTATCAATGTAACGTACTATCCAAGTCTTGGATGAGGGTCACAGTTTTGAATGATATTTATATTGTTAATAAATTTCCTGACGTATTCTTGAAGACTTCTTAGCCTACCCCTAGAGCGTGAAATCGAATTTTGTATTGACCCTAGTACAAAACCCATTTCTTAAACCCTCAAATATTTCTTCAACTAAAATGAACGTAACATGAGCCAAAGACATTGACTCGAGATGTTGAAGATTACGATTGTACCATTCAATACCATCGTAGGAAAAACGAACATGGTAGCTAATGCGTTGAGTAGAAGATCGTATACAGTTACAAGTGCGAATATACGAACCCATGTGAAGATAACGAATATACGAGTAGAATCAACTTTAATTGATAAAGTTAAAGCCGCTCAAGCTATACACCCGGAGCTGATGAATGTGAAGAAGAAGGTTCAAGAGGGCGTTATTCTAGAAGCAAGAATCAACAAAGAGAGGAAATCTCAACCCTCAATTTAACTGGCCCATTTGAAATCCTCGATGAAGTAGGAACTGTGGCCTATAGACTCATTTTACCGTCAAGTATGTTGCATGTTCAGAACGTTTTTTTTACGTATCGATGTTATGTAAATATGTGGACGACCCGAACCACATTATTAAATTAGAACTAAACGATATAGCAGAAGATTTAACGTATGAGGAGATACGTGTTAAAATCTTGGATAAGAAGGATCGTATTCAACACTCAAATGTTATACCTCAAGAATTAGAATCTGAAATGAAGTCAAGGTATCCTCACCTCTTCGGCATACCAGGTACGTATGTAAATTTCGAGGGCGAAATTTCATAAGAAGGGGAGATTGTGAAACCCTAGATTTTATGAATAAAGATTTAGTTTTCTTGTGACGCCCCCAAAATAGGTATACATCACCTATTTTGAGTCGCCAAATACATGGTACAGAATACAAATACAATCTTTAATATACAACAAGAGAGCCATGAGTTTTAATACAAATCATCTTTCTGTATAATATCCACTCTCGAAATAAGTCCTCATTACATTTATTGTCACACTATTTAATGTAATAGTGAGGGACTACTAATACTATCATCCGATCCATCACTCCATTCCCCAGACTCGTCCCAAATTATATTCTCATTTCAAGAGAATAAAGAAAGAAAGTATGAGCTCAACTAGCCCAGTAAGAAATATTATGACTAAGATAATGCAGAATAAATTATCATTAGCCTTAAACAGTGTTAAACTGATACAATATAACAAACATCAAGTTTAATTGCAGCGGAACAAGCAATCTATTAAAAGAGTCAAGTAGAGAATAAAATCTACTATCTTTTATGATTTAAAAGGTTTTTCATCACTTTTATCATTGGACTCACAAATAAATAATCCACATCATCGAATCACCCCTGCACTACGACCAAGGATATTCTTTAGTATCACGATAACAATTATCCATGCACTACGGGCCAAGAATATTTGTGTATTCATTAATGGTCATGATCATACCAACAACTGTCCATCAATGCACTACGGGCCAAAGAAGACTTTTACCACATCATTTGTAATATTACGGTCATGATTATACCGAATAATCCCTGGTCATAATCATACCAAGTCCATCTA